>JZKD02S1617870.1:638550-650717 GCA_000966675.3 Picea glauca
GTTGTGGTTGAAGTTTGTGGCCCAAGGCCTCGGCTCCTAGGGTTGGAGACCATGCAAACATAGGCTCACTTAAAGGCTCTCGAGATGGCTTTGAGACATAACAACCAAGTGTTTTATTTGGATTTGAGACTCCAAAGTATGATCAATGAAACATCTAAGATATGTCTAGTGACACAACCAACCATCTATACCCATTCCTTATATTTTTTAAAATGCTTTCAATTGGTACCAACGCCGGTCTCTTCACCAAGCAACATGCATTTAAACCCTGATCTTGAGTAGTTAATTTGAAACAAGGATTTTCGCTTTGTGTTGGATCAAGGTATCATGGCTATTGGCGGAGAATTCTTGTTTTAAGATTGACCATTTTCTAGTGTTTGAATTGAGGGTCAATGTAAGGGTTGTATCTTTTGACCTCTTCTAATTCATTTTTCTTTTTCTTTTAAGGTTCAGTGTAATGTTTTAACTATAACATCTATTTTTTTCTCCTATCAAGAATATAAATTCATAATTACTAAGAGTTGTATCTTTTGACCTCTTCTAATTTAATTTTTTTCTTTTAATGTTAGTGTAATGTTTTAACTATAACATCTATTTTTTTCTCCTATCAAGAATATAAATTTATAATTACTACGAATATGATTACAAAGAAATTCAACAATCAAATTTCACTAACCATGCATTAAGATATGTTAGTCTCTTTGTTTTTTGGAAGTTGTGGAAAGATAAAAGGTTGAGGGTGTGTCGCATGATAGTATCGAGATCAATGCACAAAAGCGATAAAGCACAAGTGAATGTGGCAGAAGTTGGTTACAAATGAATACAAATTAAGAAATATATTTAATAGTTGACTCAGTTAATAGATTGATATAGTCAACCTTAACCTTTTGTAACTGGATTGACAATGAATTTTGACAACTATAACTTGTATAAAAGTCTTTCGAGGCTATGGAGAAAGGGGGTTGTTGGTTGTTGTTGGATTTTGTCCAAGGTCAAGTTAGATCTCGAGGTGTACGTTGTATGACCTAGACGTAAGCACTAGTGCGTAATTACTACATAATGCATAGTGATAAACTCAGTAATGTTTTTAAAACCAAATATTGGAAAAAGCAATGGACTTAATACTGTCTTTCACTCCAGTGCATCATTTCTGTATATTACGCACTGCTAAATTCAATAATTTTTTAAACACAAAAAAGTTGTTCCAAATAATGCACTTTAAATAGGAAACACATAGATGCATTGTTTTTGTACAATGCACACTCTGAACCACAAAATCTTAAAAAAAATAAGAAGAACAAGTTTTGAGATCCATGTAATAAATGGTCCCAATCCAAAAATATCCAAAGTCGCATATACAAATACACAAAGCCAATAAATATTCATTGCCCATAATAAAATCTCATTGTCAAATAGTAGAGTGAATAAACTTCAATGCTAGAGTTTGCAGCCACATAAAGCAAAAGAGAAGCAACAATAAAACTTTGTTTTGTGCATTAAAGGTAAATTTGAAACCCTTCTATTTTCTTGAAAATGCTATGTAAATACTAATAAAAATAAATAAATAATTTATAGAATTTTTGAATCAATTGAGAGTAAATTTAAGATTGATAGAATGAAGCTATATAATTTAAATTTCTTCTCTGCTCCATAGTTTTTGTAAATCTCTCTTATGTAAGTCTCCCCTCTAACTTTTGGCAAAATAAAATAATGTAATAAGGACTGGGGTTTTCTTTTATAAATTTTATAAATTTACTTTTAGAAAATAAAATTCTTGTTCATTTTTTCAATTGATATTTTGGTGTATTAATGACAAATGCACATGTTTTTTTTAAGTTGGTTCACAGTGTGCCTTATAAGTGTTGAAGTTAGTGGTAGCATCGAACAAGTATTTTCACACAAGTCTATGTGTCTAGATGTGTGGAAATCGTCCAAATCCTTCTACTCTTGAATTTGCTTTAATTAAACAAATTAGTAAAGTAAATTGCTTTTATTTAATTATGTAATTAATTAGTTGAGTTATTTAAGGAAAGTGCTAAAAGTACTTAGCATGCAATCTAAATCTCAAGTGACATTAGAAATAGATTGTAATTCATGATTATAAAAGTAAGGCTAGGGTGAAGGAGATGACATAATTCACACGTATAGAAAAAAATGACCTTTGCTAGTGTGGAGTCTCCAAGGTCACACTTAGGAGTATAGAAGGACCTCTGCTTGAGTGATTGGATCACGAAGGACAATGATTCAAGAGGACCAAGGATTACACTTGACAAACATGTGAAAGGTCAATGAGATCCTGGATAGGTGGAGAAGGACTTCCATCTAGAGATCAGGTCAAGGAGAAGAGAGAACAGAGGCTTACACATGTGGGTTTCAGTCTAAGAAAGCCACATGAGAGTGTCAGATCGTTCAAAACTTGTCGTACAATTTTTTCGTATAGATATGTGGTTCACTGTGAGGTGAATCGCATATATACACGATTCACAAGAAATTGAATCACGTATGCCTCGAAAAGCATGCCAGAACTGGTTGTACAACATGTTAGCCTTGCCAAGTTAGTCTACAATTGTATTTCTTTCAGTGGGCCATTATCCTTATTATGCGAGCCCTGATTTTAGCATAATAAAATTATTCTCAGCACTAGTTTTGATCCGGATATTTTCGACACGAAATGAGAGCGGAGATATAATAAAGAAATGTACAGAGATATATCGGATATCCACTAATATAACGGAGATATAACATAGATGTAACAATAAACACAAAGATACAGTGATACACAATTTCTATTAATGAGCGAAATGTACAAAACTATAGAAATACAAAGTGAAAGACTCGCTAGAATGGTGGCAACTTATCTCTGAGAAGAGATGTGATGGCTACTCACATTCGTAAGAAGATGATTGTTACAATGAGGCTCCAAAGACCTTTTTAACATAAATAAAATCCAAAACCCTAACCCTGAAAGATGAAAAGCCAACAATTTTGTGGACCCCATTTTGGATAGTTTGGTGTATCAACTTCCAGAGGGCGTAACTTTGGCATACGATTTCTGTTTGGGGTGCACGATAGCTCGTTGGAAAGGTATCGTCGAGGAGATTCATTTTGGTGGCTCAATGAGAGCCTTTGGCTGTCATTGAGGTGCTAGATCTTGGAAAAAATTCATTTCGGCCCTCAAAATGGCCCCGAAAGTTTAGGAACCGAAAAACTGCTAAAAATAGTAAATTTCTAGAAAACTATTTTGAGCCAGTTGGAATAGGTCGGTGGCCACCGATATCCATCTAGATCATGTTTTCCCTCCATGATTTTTCTTGGGGTTTATACCCGAAAACTTTGGTGTTCTTAATAATGTGTTTGATTTGGTTTCCTTATTTATGCTTTCGTTGCATGTTTAGTTGATTACTCAGTGTTGCTTTAAGTAGATAAAGTGATTTTGTTTTGAGCTAATTGTTGGGTGTTGAGTAGGAGAAATTTCAACATGGTATCATAGCATACCAAGGGTTGAAGTGGTAAAATCAACATGGTATAAGAGCAAGGTTGTTCTAGGAGGAAACCAAGTGCACAACGATAGATCTATGATATCTTAGTGACCCGGGAAAAGATCAAGTTCATATATAGGGTTAGAGGAGAAGATCTATGGGATCAAGAGTCACGAGATGGGTGCTTGAAGGATTAAGCATAGATCCACATGAGATCTTAGTAGATCTATAAACCAACAAACACAAATCAAAGGACTGATTTCTGGGAAAGAACAATACATAGGTAGTTTCAACATGGTGGTTTGTTGAGCAACGTCATGAGCTCTGGCAGTCAACAAGGAGATCTCAGATAGGTGGAGAAGGAATTCCATATAGATATATGAGCCATATGAGAACACATAGGATCAAAGAAGGACTTTTGCTCATGTGTCTATGTCATCTACTTAGGAGAAAATATGGATTTTTTCTCAAGTGCTTGAGCCACGAATGACACCAACTTAAGGGGATCTCAGATGGGTGAAAAAGAAAATTCTTCCAAAGATCAAGGGATGACATATCTATTGGAGTCAGTGACTCATAGATAGAGCAAAGAAGGACTTTGTCTCACATAGATCTTAGCATATGGTGAAGAAGGAATTTCACCTAGAGATCTAATCAGTCCAAAGGAGAAGGAGACACAATAGACATATATGGTAGCACGAACAGATTTGGGCAACAGATCAGTTGCAAGAACAGATTCGTATGAAAACAACAAAGGTGCTTGGTTTTAGGTGTTGGTTGTTTCTCAGTGGACATAAAATACACACATAATGAGATAGTAAGATATCATAGAGTGGGTGGAGAAGGACTTTCATCCAAGTGTGTAGTGCAGGGTCTGAGGAAAGGAGTAAAGGGGCACTAAGGGAGATAACATCCAACAATATTGAAGGACTGATCTTGAGGTAGGCTATTTGTTGCATTGTATTATTATTCATGTGGACCATTATCCCAGAATGAGAGCCCATGCTTTTATTTTAATAAAATCAACTAGAGCTAGAAGCATAAGAGCTATTCAACACTCTGACGGAGGACTCAGGGACCGACGTGGAGCTTGGTGATGATGCCAAATATGCAATGAAGGGGAAGGGAACTATCATGTTCTAACTTGAGTCATAAGGTTCGTCATAGGCCCAGGATGTGCTTTATGGACCATAACTGAAGAAGAAATTGCTATCAGTTTTAGTTTTGGAGGACATGGGTTTTGTAGTTACTTTTCAAAGAGGGTCAATACTCATATGTTCATAGGGAGCTATCCCTGACACAACAATGAGCATGGGTGTCATATAGGGAAGGTTATACAGGTTGCAGGGTTATCCTGTAAAAAGATCCAAGGGGATCTTGGATCATGGACCGATGTCAGTAACAAAAGATGAGGAGCAAGAGGATTTGATGGGTGAACAACCAAAGGATGAGCATAGTTCAAAGACTTCCAATGTGGGGAGTAAACCTTTAGAGGGGAAGAGGGATTTATCCCCTTCCAGTTCTGTCAGGAGACCGGGTTGGTACGAGATGACATTGATGGATGCTTAGGAGAAGGAAGCTTCTAGGAGAACATTGAGGGATAGAAGACCTTCGACGAAGTTTTCAAACTTCGTGGAATTGATATGTAGCGTCATTGATTCTGAGAATTCTAGTATTCAGGGAGAAACTGACCAGCAGGGTTGGAGGAATGCCAATATGCAGGACAATGTGTGTGACATTGTGCAAGAGTTGGAGGTAGACCCAGTTTCAGGTGGCGCTTTAGGAAATCTAAGAGGGAGTGTTGATATTAGTGGTAACACCAGAAAAATATTTATGCATATGTATATGTGTCTAGACACGTGGAAATCGTCCAAAGCCTTCTACTCTTGAATTTACTTTAATTAAAGAAATTATTAAAGTAAATTGTTTTTATTTAATTATGTAATTAATTAGTTGAGTTATTTAAGGAAATTGTTAAAACTAGTTAGCATGTAATATTAACATGCAATCTAAATCTCAAGTGAGATTAGAAATAGATTGCAATTCATGATTATAAAATCAAGGCTAGGGTGAAGGAGAAGACACCATTCATACAAATAGAAAAGGATGACCTTTTCTAGTGTGGAGTCTCTAAGGTCACACTCAGGAGTAGAGAAGGACCTCTGCTCGAGCGCTTGGATTATGAAGGATGGTGATTCAAGAGGACCAATGATTACACTTAACAGACACGTGAAAGGTCAAGGAGATATTGGATAGGTGGAGAAGGAATTCCATCTATAGATTAGGTCAAGAAGAAGAGAGAACAGAGGCTTATGCAAGTGGGTTCCAGTCTAAGAAAGTGAGATGAGAGTGTCAGATCATACAAAACTTTCCGTACAAGTTTTATGTATGTATAATTGGTTCACAATGAGGTGAATCGTGTATATACGCAATTCACAAAAAGGTGAATCACATATGCCTCGAAAAACATGCCAGAACTGGTTGTACAACAGTTCAAACCTTGCCAGGTTAGTTTGTAGTTGTATTTCTCTCAGTGGGCCATTATCCCTGTTATAGGAGCCCTGAGTTTAGCATAATAAAATCATTTTCAACACTGGTTTTCCCTCTGGTATTTTTCCAGGGGTTTATACCCGAAAAATTTGGTGTTCTTATGTGTTTGATTTGGCTTCCTTATTTATGCTTCCACTGCATGTTTAGTTGATTACTTAGCTACGCTTTTAGTAGATAAAGTGATTTTGTTTTGAGCTAATTGTCAGGTGTTGAGTAGGAGAATTTTCAACATGGTATTAGAGCATACCAAGGGTTGAAGTGGTAAAATCAACAATAAGCACATTGATGCACTGATGTTGATTTAAACAAACAAAAGAAACATTGTACAATAAAAATAGAAGTGCAAACCTCTACAATTAAAACTTTGTGGAGGTTTTGTTCTACAAAAGGTTATTGTCGGTGTGTATTATAATTTATTACACTATTTCATTTTGGATATATATATACACACACTCGTGCACTAATGATAATTAGATGCACTGGTTACTTAAAAATGACTTTCAAAACTCTGTTTGAAGTTAGAATGTTACATGTTTTACAATTTTTTTTAAATGTAGACATGTATCCATTATGGTTTTTGTTCAAATATAGAGAAAAATGGGGATAATAGCAAATGACCAATTCTTTAGATTCCAACACATTCCATATCATTCCAAATTTATCAAGTTCTTACTTTCCATTTATAGTAAGTCTAGATTTTATTAATATTTTAATTATTTGATTGAATTTACGATGCATTTGCATATGTTTGAATAATTATGCATTGAATTTTGTAGAATCTTGATTTGGGTTCGAGATTCGATGCCTAGAATATTATGCCAATCCAAAAATGTCGCAAGATCTTATCAGGAGAACGATATCACATACAGATGGTAGACGAAAATGGGGAGCCACTTTACCCCACCAATTGTAACATGCCATCTTCTAGCAACCCTCTTGGGCTAGATTTTTTCCATGACACCTAAATAGTATGTTACTATTCAAAATGTAAAGGGTTGAAGGTGAACCCTTCACATGTCGCAATATCCCATTATATTAATAACCGAATACCAAAGTTGACATTCCAATAACTCCCACAGTGGTCAAGGATCAAATAGATGATATAGAAAACATACATAGCAATGCTTCCATATGCTCTTTCTTTAAAAAGTTGGAAGCCAAATCACTATATTTTTCCTAAATTGACCAACTTGTCTCTTTTTTTTAAAGTCAACTGGGAGTTCTAGTGAGCGAAAGTATGATATCAATACTACACAAAACATTTCTACTAGGAGATCCAAAAAGTTGTATGAGTTAAGAATAAAAATATTGATGTACACACTACTTTTGGTTAATTGTTGATGTAACAATGATTTCTCTCTTCTTGTCCATCTGCAAATTAAATACCAAACTTGTTACAACCACACTTTGTATGGTTCTTGGTCATTTTCCCTGAAATCTTCTTTTGTTGTAATAATTATATGATTATGGAGTCTAAAATAGATGTTGCAAATCTTGGGTTGTGTTGTTACTAGAGTTGACTCTAGGTTGCAATAGAGCCAAGCCTAGTACATTTTCAACCAACTTTTGACTAGTAAGCTGGCCCTTCCAATGAAAGGGGGCTCCCTCATATGATTTCACAATATAAGCTGCTCAATATTATCAAGCAATACTTAAACATTAAAACACAATGGCCAGATTTAAGATAATAAAATGAAGATCAAGCATGGCATAGGAAATAAGAGAACAAACTGAATAAAAGGTAATAAACCTCTCTGATCAATAGCCTAAATCTATTGGGCATGGAGTCTCAATCAATTAGAGCACTGAAACTTAATAATGAAATTAAAGGTTGAAGGAAAGAGAAGACAATGAATCTCAACAATATAGAGGGCAAATGCAATCTCTATAAAACTGAGATGAAAAAATGACCATTTACTGGGCATTGACAATGATGAATCCAACAAAAGGACAATGTATACATATAAGATAATATATCAACATTAAGTTTAATATTGAGTAAAACATATTAAAAATAAAGGAAATTCTCTATTTTCAAATGATTATTTTCTAATTTGCAACAGTGGTAGTAGTACGAAATTGTTGCACATCCAACCCTAACAATAATCTTACAAAAACTTAGAAATGAGCAGTGATAGCATATTAAGAATGTTAAAAAAAAAATAGAAAAGAAGAACAAGGCTCTCATTGAAATGAGCAATGAATCCAATCAATTAAAGCTTGTTGGCTGAGAATATTTGCAACAGCCCTATGGGCTTACAAAAAATACAGTCTTGATGTTCAAAGTATTCCTAAGCTACCCTCCTTTGGCTCAACCTTCAACTTCCTCTTTTATCCTTTGAATGTTGAGTAACTGATGCCTTGCAAACTCGAAATAGTTGCCAACTAATGCCTATAAATCTGCTCCCAAATCTGAAACTAATATTCAAAATAGAATAATTGTTGAAATTGATTTGGAGCTTTTGACACCTTTGTTATTCTCATTAATCCATCTCTGAACTCCAGTTGGCGATTATCCTGTCCAATGTATGCAAAATAACCATGAATATTTATTAAAACATAAACAAAACCAATTCTAATAATGATTAAAAACCCTTCTCTGTAGAGAATGAAACTTTAAAAATAAAAATAGATTCCCAAATATGTACACCAAATCATTTTAAAACTTTTATATTGTTGGCATATGACAATATAAAGCAAGATATGAATCTGGAAACCATTTAGTTATTAAATTTTCCCTAAAATCACACTTAGAAAACTTAGTTTGTTTTAATTTCGTAGCCTATTTTCTGCTGGTTTTTTGGAGCATTTAATGATCATATTTGGTTTGATAAATGCTTCCATATTTGTTCTCCTCAATTTCATCTTTCCAACGAGTCCTCACAGACCCAATTTCGTGCCCCAAATCCCGAGATATGACCTCCCGAAGTCTTGAATATTAAACTGTTTTCGTGCGAATTGATGAACAACATGTGCGTTTTGGGTAATTTTTAAAATACTCAAAATTAAATCAACATGGGCTGAAAATAAGTTTATGATTTTATATACTAAAATATACATGTAGTATTTGTGAACGTGAAGTAAAGAGGACCATAGTGGAGGGAACATTAAATTAAATTTTGTTTAAAATTTAAAATGTATAAAACATATTAATAATAATAATTATGTCAAAGGTATTTTAGGGACAAGTATGTTTAAAATCTGTCAACAGGTTGATAGGTTTTGAAAAACCACCATTACTGTACTTTAAAAACCCTCTTCTAGTCCCTGGCTCCGGAATCCACGTGACAATCACCCATTGAAAAAGGTTTGGCACGTGTCTCCTTGCACGTGGCGTCGTCGACAAGTCGGTGAACAGATGTGAATCCTCCCTCCATTCACGCAACATCCTCACAACATACTCTGTATGTACTCCTCACGTCGCCTTCCAGTCATGCAACATCCTCCCAACATCTTCTTTATGTCCTCCTCACGCCGCCCTCTAGTCACGCAACATCCTTGCCATGGTATGATGCATAGGTGCCCTTTGCTCTGAATACGACCTCAGAAACGAAGAGGGATACATGGATGATATGGTCAAACGCTCTGATATCAAACCACGCTCATACCAACGACACACTGATCCACCTGTGTCTCGGCTGCACGAGGCAATGCCGCTGATTGAAGCCTGCTTTGAGAGACCGGGGCAGGTTTCAGAGGTGGACGGGCCTTGAGAGAGTGCAATGAGGCTACAATTCTTGTGCAGACCTATTGGCAGCCATTTTGCATTTTTATCTTTTGCTTACAAGCTGCCCACACAAGGGTTTTGAACCCTCAATACTCATCGCAATCCTTTAAAACAAAACGACACTATTATTTTGTGCATTCACACACCTATCTTTTCGTTTTCATTTTCACGACTGTAAGCGTGAAAACTTTGAATTGGAAGTCATGTCGATGGCATTAAAATCGTCACTGGATTATTACGAATAATCTTTTTCATGAGGTCATTTCACCTTTAACTCAATAATGGTCACACAATTGGCAAGACACCAAACCTTTACTCACTTTGCATTTTGTGTTAATTTGACTTCATTTTATTAGTCTGTGATGCAATGGTATTCTGGTGATTGTGATTGAATCCTTGATACAATGGTGGTTTGATGTTCTATTGTCTTTGATCAAATTTCTTGGTGCAATGGTTTCATGAGAACTCATTAACATCATGATTAGACCGATGGTGCAATGGTTTCATACAACGCATAAGTTTTATGGTCAAATCTTTGGTGCTAAATTCGAAATATTGTTTTGTTTTAAATCATACAAACACTATTGCTTGTGCAAATATTCGGGTCGACTTATCATGGTTTTCAATAGTTATTTGTTTGGCATGTCGTTTATATTGTTTTTGACACACATCAATAGTGATTTGAATCACCATAGCACCGCCGATTGTACATTTCAAAATGAATGTTTTGCATGGTTTATTTCACTCCACCACCCTCACACACTTAGGCATTAATGTCTGCCTTGTATCTCGGGCTACCTCTGTTTGTTTTGGGGAAACCTGTGAGCATTTTGTCCTATGCCTAGCCTGTCAAACCCCCTCACCGTTTACCATATTGACTGTGTGTTCTCTCCTATGGCTCCTGTAGTGTAAATTGAACCCCGTAATTGCCTCCCAGAGACATGTTTTTGCGTGAGCGATTCTGGGCAAACGGTGTTGAATCAGATCGAACCCTTGAAAACCCAGAACCGAAATTAGCCCCTTTACCTTCATTCAGGGTGATTTCCTCAGAAATTTGGTTATTATAGAGTTATAGCTCGTGTTTTAGAGGTCAAGTTTCAGATCTTCTCCGTGGCTGAAAGGTGCGTTTTGGGTCGGTGTGCATTTGCTGGAACGTGTATTACTTCTCCAGGCCTGTGCTTCAGAACCCTTCCACCCATCCAGCCTTGTGCCTCAGCCTTCTGTGAACCCTTGATCCATTCAAAGGGTATTCAACCAGTCTGCCAGCAAATTTTTACATCTACAGGACATGTGGTTTTTAAAAGAAGAAAAACGTGTAAGCAGCTACAACCATCATGATTCGATTTGATTTCACAATGGCTGGTATGATTTTGTTTAATTTTAGCATGATTCTGCCTTTCTTAAATAAGCATAAACAATTTTATTTGCTCTGAATTAGTTTGAATTAGTTCTGTTTTGTTTGAATTAATTCAAAAAACGATTCTGTTATTTTTGAATTGGCAAGAATGATTTTGTTTTGAATTAGCAAAAACCAATTGTGTTTGCGTTGATTTGTTTGCTAAAATCGAATATAGCTATGTTTTGATTGAACTGATTTAATACGATTTTATTGTTCTTGAATTAGCATAAACGATTGTGTTGGCTCTGAGTTAGTTCGATTTAGTTCTGTTTGGTTTGATTCAGAAACGAGTCTGTATGTCTTGAATTAGCATAGTCGTTTGTGTATGCGTTGGATTAGTATCAAAGATTGGTTTGATAAATAGAATATAATCTGTTGATGCTAAAACAATTTCGTTGGTTTTGAATTATCAAAACGATTCTGTCTATTTTGAATTGGTAATAATAGAGTTGTTTGACAGATCGCATACATTCCTGTTAACATTCGATTAATGCAATACGATTCTGTTAGTTCTAAATTGGCATAAAAGATTCTGTTAGTTTTAGTGTGAATGATTGGCTTTGTTTTGAATTAGTAAGTAAGAGTTATTTGATTCACCGTAGACATTCTTGTTATTATTTGGAATCATTCAAAACAATTCTGTTTGCAAATATGACCAGCTACAGAAACGTTTGATTCTGTTAGCTAGTCATAAAATTTAGATTTTTGTTAATTTTACAAATAAGACATTATCTAAACTTGTTTATTTTTGTCCACCTACAGGTACATACGAATTGCAATGGGAAATTGGACATGCTGTGGCAATTTAGAACATGCTTTTGGTAATATAGTTTTGTTTTAGGTTGTTAGTTTTAGTTAGAAATAGAGATTTGGGAGATTGTTCCCAGATATTTCCAAACAGTTTTTGATAATTCCCACAGGGATGTTTTACCCTGTGGCCTTTATATACTCATTAATTTTTGTAAAGAACCCATCACTGTTGGGAGAACAAAGACTATGGACTTATGATGAT
>JZKD02S1617870.1:698483-708807 GCA_000966675.3 Picea glauca
CATTTTCACAGGCATTTGAAGAGCCCATTTGCAGGTTTTTCACATTTTAAGTTTGAGGAAGCTTCAGGAGCCTTAAAGCCCTCATTGTTTGAGGCATTGCTCTGATGAGCACATATCCATTTTCTGAGACTGAATAGTCATTTATGACTTTTTATTATGCTCTGAAAACTTTGGGATAGGTTTCAGATCCATTGGAGTACTTCTACAGGTATTTTTTCCTCATTCAATCTCATGGAAGTTTGGAGGTCACATGTAGAAGAGGTCATTGTTGGATGAGCCATTGTCCATTTGCAGAGTTTTAACAGTTATTTTTGGGGTTTTTATGTATTCTGAACCCAATGGTACAGTCTGTAAAGACATTGGAGTTGAGAAGCAGCTTGTAAAGAGCATTTGACAAACTAATCCCAAAGAGCCAAGTCCATTGAAGGAGGCTCAAGGAGACGTAGCCCAGAGAGGGGTGAACTCCTTTATCATCTTGCTATTGTTGTGAGTTTGCTGTGTTATTTGCTGCACTTTATATTGCTGTGTACTTGTTTATAACACATATTTAAGCATTTAAAATAACATTCCTCACACATGCACAATGAAAGGAAGAAGCATAAACTAAACACATAAACCCTCTTGCACATTTTAAAACATGAAGCAAGGTCCTGTTAAGATTTATTTTATGAGGTAGAGGGTGCTTGCATAGAATAACAAGTCAGCCTTCTATTTTCAGATCAGAAAGGGAGGTGAGAATCCACACCCTACATTCACACCACATCAAGCCCGACGGGGAGGATAGAACAACAGGCGTTTCGAGTCGTGAGCTCCATTGGTGTTCCTATAAGGTCGCGAGGGTTTCACCGTTAACTTATTTGGAAAAATACAATAGGCATTTTGCAGGTGTGTCGGAACAACATAACATGGGGTGAGAACAACATCATGTCGGACCCTAGGCAGGTGTGTGTGCTAGTTTTTGGCATTGTTAAATTCAACATCATTTTTTCCCGAACTTAACCTTGTTCTTTTATTTCTCTAGTAATTCGCCACAAATATGGACATTGGACTTTTAATCTGACTGCTTGGCATCCATTTTGTATGATTTCTAAGTAGTAACGCTTAATTTTGTAATATATGTATTTCTTCAAATCTTAGTAAAATGGATTTTTTGGGGTTTTAGGGTTTTAAATATAGGTGATGGAAGGAAGCTTATATCAATTCCAGATCCAACTAGGGAAATGGATTCAAGATGAATCAAATGGCTGATGAGGTCAAGAGGAAACCCTCTTAAGAATGAGATTATTTCATTTAAGGATTAGGGATTATATTAGAACCAAAAGGAAAAATCCTTTAAAAGGGGGTGACCCCTCCAAATAGGTTCCATAAGTATTGTGTGAAGGTGTACAAATCCTAATCAAACATGTAAAAAAGGACTCACAATCCCCTTCCAAGTGGACACATGGCTCTTCAAGGTGAATAAGGCTTCACAAGTGATGAATGTAACCCTAAAAAATGGAGAGCCTCCTCTAAATCATCTATAATATGTCAAATGTGAAGCCAACAAGGTGTAATCACCCTCCTTAAATCATTCCAATGTCCTCTCTAATTTAGTGGATGGTTGAACAAACCCACACATGCCAAATGAAACCTTCATGCAAACTCCAAGGTGGACATCTCATCAATTGATGTGACAGATGCCTCAAAATGAGTTAATAAGGTGAGCTTTCATAAATTTGGAATGTGCCAAGGCATGAGAAGCTTTGGTTAACCAAGAATAGCCAAAAACAATTTTTATCAATGCTTTGGGAATCATGAATTACCTTGATAAATGTGAATTATATTGGGAAATGTGAAGATGCCCAAAAATATGAATGAAACTAATGCCATGCCCAAACTCAACAAGACACCATGCAACATCAAGTATTTCATCATCAATAAAAAAATATGATATGAAATCCTCTACCTCAACAAGATACGTGGAGCCAAGTAGGTTTCTCAATTGTCTGCAGCTGATAAAAAATCCAAAGGCTAGTGAATAAATTCACTAGGGTTGCTACGCTATACCAAAATGAGGGGTAATAGACCATATAATTCTATATGTAGCACAAAAAAAAACATATTGTTATGCTTCATAATTTTGTCAAAAGTGCACCATATTTTGGACTCATCATCATTGTGGCAAGACAAGTAATCTTTCAAACAAATGTTGAAAGAAAAATAAGGTCAAAAGGTAAAAAATTCACTAGATGAGCTCTTGGAAATGGAATTTATAATCTAAGACTTTTCATAAGTCTTATTGCTGATTTCAAACATAGGTAAAGACATGGAAATTTTGATTATTGAACTTTTTTATTAAGAGTTTTGGCTCATTTTGAGATAAATCACGTCGTTAGAATTTCGAGAAAATGAGTAGATAGGAGGCAAAATTTTGCCTCATCGAAAAATAGACTCACCATAAAGGTTGAGTTTGTCCACTTATTAAGGCAATCCTCAAATAAAATCTATACCATAAAATATAGGAAGTTATAGACCAACATTATAAAAATTATTTTTTGTATTAGATATCATCAACCGTGCACATGGTCGTCCACCTTAGAGATCATCCACCATGCTCCATCCATCTCATCCATCTTTGTCCCTACACCCTTCTTCACATTCAATGACAACATAACAAATGGACTAGGTGATGAGGTGGTAGCCTAGGCTAACTAATATGTGGCATTCCTCACATCCAATGATGATGTGACACATGGACCAAGTGATGAGGTGGAAACCATGTCTAAATAAAAAGTGGCATTCTTCACATCCAATGAAAACATGACATGTGGACCAAGTGGTAACCAAAGCTAACTAATCCACCCATCTTCTTGTTGAAATAATGTAACTACAAAGTGTATTCTAATTATTATTGATATATTATTCATTGGATCAATCCCCATTGCGGATTGATCATGTCTGCTATCGTAAAGGACCAAATCCCCTTTCGCGGGTTGGTCAAAATATAATTGTAATAGGCAGAAGAAGAAGTCAGCCCCAGAATATATTAAAGAGGCCCCAGAATATATTAAAGGTGGTTATAACCACCCAGAAGAAGAAGTCATCCCTGCCAGTGAAAAGACACCTTCCACACGTGCCAGTGTTGTATAAATAAGGAGGCTAATGCTTCAGTTAGACACACACACACTTTTTCATTGAGAGACAAGTTTTAGAGTTGTAGTTGGAGAAGAGAGAGAGAGAGAGGCGCATCCTTGGGAGAGGACTTTCTATATTTGTTTGAGTTATCTCTTGGCATTGTATTGGCTATCTATAATAAGGAATTTTTGCTGGGTTTTCTCCCCCATGAGGGTTTCCGAGGATAAATGATGTGTCTCTTGTGATTGTATATTTCTTAGTGATCCTATCTTATGATATTGTTATCTACTGAAATTCAAAGAACTCTAATAATAGCTTAAACATTAACATGGTATCAAAGCTAAGCTGAAGAGAGCATCTTTCACAAGAGAAAGTGAAAAACTTCATTGTTGTCGTACATCTAAATTAGGGCTTTTTGTTGGTGAGGTATTTCAGCCCTAAAACCATCTAGAAAAGTGTGCTCACCCTCAAGGATTACTTTGGCATCCTCAGCGCAACTTTTCAGTGGCTAGATCTCCCTAAAAGTGAAACCCTAGTTTCACAAAGTACAAGAAGTACCAGAAACCCAGAGTACCAAAAGTACCAGAAGTACCAGAGGCACCAGAAAACCAGAAGCACCAGTCCAGAAATCCGCAGATCAAGTTTGGAAGGGAAAAAGTTGGATTTTCTTAGATCCAAACACACCAAGCTACTCACCTCAGCCAAGCGCACCTCCTGGTAAGTTCAAAATTTAATTTTGAACATTTTCATTTTTGGACATTTTCCCATCTTCAGGTAAAAGATGTCTGGAAGCATTAAGCTTGTTGACAAGCTAGAAGGTGTGGAAAACTTCCGTTCCTGGAAGTATAGGATTGGCCTCATTCTTGAAGAGAATGAACTAGCAAGATTGGTCAAAGAAGAGGTTCTGGAGCCCGATGATGCTACAAGAAAAGAAAAGCACCAAAAGGACACAATCAGGGCCAAGAGAATCATTGCAGATTCAATCAATGACAACCTGATTCCCTACGTGTCATCAAAAAAGACTCCAAAAGAAATGTTTGATGCCTTAAACAAACTATATGAAGGAAAGAACATAAACCGGAAGATGAATCTAAGAACTCAGCTCAAGAACACAAGGATGCAGAGAGGAGAATCAATCCAAGAATACTTCTCCAAAATATCATAATTCAAAGAACAATTAGAAGCAATTGGAGATACCATAGACGAAGATGAACTCGTAATGAAAACCCTCAATGGTCTCACAAGACCTTGGGATGCATTCATCCAAAACATTTGTGCAATAACGAAGAAACTAAAGTTTGACAGTCTATGGGAAGAATGCATTCAAGAAGAAACAAGAGTAGCTAACCGAGAGGCCTTACTAACAAGAGATGAAGATAAAGCCCTAGCTACTCACACTAAAGGAGGAAGGAAGAAGTCTTACTTCCAGAAAGAGACTTATAAAGAGTCTCAACCCCCAAACAAATTTAGTCATAAAGAATCTCATCCAAGGAGATTCCAGAAGAAAGGACAACGAAAGGAAAGAGATTACTCATCTGTACAATGATACCATTGTGACAAGATGGGACACATTGCGAAATTTTATCCATCTAGATGAGAAGAATACAAGAGGAAAAATAAGAGGCACCATTCCCATGCAATCGAAGATGAAGATCCACCCGCAAAGATGATAAGAGAGCAGATTAAAGACTATGTCTTCATATCGACCCTCTCAAGATCGATAACACCTGGAGAGGACACTTGGCTCATTGATAGTGGTGCCTCCAAGCACATGAAAGGTCAAAGAGATCTCCTCTCTTGTATCCAGAAAATAAGTTTTCTCAGAAAGTGACACTCAGAGATGATTACCAATATCCCATCAAGGGAGTGGGAGAATCAAACTACAAGCTTAATTCAGGGAATTCAATGAAGATGAAGGACGTACTCTATGTACCAGGTTTGAAAAAGAACCTACTCTCCATTTTAGTTTTAGAAAAGAAAGGCTTTAGAGTTGCCTTTATAGATGGAGAAGTTCTTATGTGGGCTAAAGGAGAAACCATAAGTGGAGAAACCATAAGTGAAGAAATCATCATTGGAAAAGAAGAAAATGGCTTGTATAAGCTAAAGGGTCACTCAGAAGCTTCCATGACCCACGCCATTGAGAATCCATGTAAACTTTGACATAGAATATTAGCTCACATCAACTACAAGGCACTACCATACATATGAAAAGCTGTCACAGGTCTACCAGAACTCAAAGTTGACCATGAAGGCGTGTGCAATGGATGTGCACAAGGGAAGAACATCAAGAACCCTTTTCCAAAGAGAGACATCAAAGAAGAAGGATTCCTAGAACTCATTCATTCATATGTGTGTGGACCAATGCCATCATCCTCCATTAGTGGGTATGTATACTATGTATCATTTATTGATGATTATTCTTGTAAGACCTGGGTGTATTTTTTGAAATCTAAAGATGAAGTGTTCAACAAATTCAAGGAATTCAAAGCCTTGATAGAAAATCTTTATGAAAGAAAGATCAAGATACTGAGGTCAAATAATGGAGGAGAATACACCTCAAAAGAGTTTGTGAACTTCTGCAAATATGTTGGGATCAAGAGGGAACTCATTACTCCCTATAATCCTCAACAAAATGGTGTAGCTGAAAGGAAGAACAAAACTATAATGGAAGCTATGAAGACCATGATCCATGATCAAGATATTCCAATGTGATTATGAGAAGAAGCAATAATGAAAACCGTATATGTGCAAAACTGTTTGTCCCATAGTGCACTTGGGTTCACGACCCCAGAAGAGATGTTCACTGGAAAGAAACCAGAGGTAATCCACCTCAAAATATTTGGCTACCCAGTATTTATACATATTCCGAAAGAGAAGAGAAACAAGATGGAACCCTTAGTAAAGAAGGGAATATTTGTGGGATACTGTGAGTTCTCCAAGGCCTTCAAGATTTATATACCAGGTCACCATCACATTGAGATCAATAGGGATGTGACCTTCGATGAAGATGCAATGCTAAAGAAATCGAGAATATGCCAACTTGAAGAAGTATCTGAAGAGGAACCCGTAATCCCCATAATTGCAGAATTAGTGAGGGAGGTTCCCAGTACTGCAAAACCAGTGAGGGAAGTCATAACTTCCCCCGATGAAGAAATTCTAGAATATCATGACATAGTAGAATTTCAAGAACCTCCTTAGATGACAATCTCCCATAAAAGAAAGCTTGCTTGGGCAAGAGAGCTTATTCGAGATGGAGAGAAGTATGGTGTTCCCGAAGGAACCATGAGATAGGTAAAGCGACCTAAGACATTATCCATTTATATGGCTTTGATGTGTGATCTCCTAGAGAAAGAGCCTACTTGATTTGAAGAAGCCATTCAGAAGAAAGAATGGGCAGATGCCATGACAAAATAATACCAATCCATAATAAAGAACAATGTATGGGAAATAGTTCCCAGACCGAAGAGTAAGGATGTGGTATATTCCAAATGGATTTTCAAAATAAAACATGCTACTGATGGAAGTATTGAGAAGTACAAAGCAATATTTGTATCTTGTGGCTTTTCTCAAAAGGAAGGCATTGACGATGAAGAGACATTCGCTCCTGTAGCCAGATACACTTCGATCAGAACCATCATAGCCCTTGCAGCTAAGATGAAGTGGAAGTTACACCAGATGGACATAAAGACAACTTTCCTAAATGGTGTCATCAAAGAAGAAGTGTATATAGAGAAACCTCAAGGATTTGAAGTTGAAGACATGAAGTCTCATGTATGCAAGATGAAGAAGGATTTGTATGGATTGAAGCAAGCTCCTAGAGATTGGTATAGTCGGATAGACAATTTCCTAACGAGCTTGGGATTTACCAAGAGTAAAGAAGATTCTAACCTCTACTTCAAAGTTATGAACGATGAGCCAGTGATATTATTACTATATGTGGATGACTTATTCTTAACTGGAGAAGAAAATCTCATCACTGAATGTAAGAAGAGACTTGCTTCAGAATTTGAGATGAAATACCTTGGCCTAATGCATTATTTCTTAGGTCTTGAGGTATGGTATAATCCAAAGAGGATATTAGGGAAGTATGCAGTCAAAATCCTAAAGAGATTCGACATGTTAGAGTGTAATTCCATGAATACACCCATGGAAACAAAGCTGAAGTTGTTGGTCGACACTTCGTCAGAATTGATTGATGCCACGCTGTATCGATAGATTATTGGATTGCTAATGTACCTGACGAACACCAGACCAGATATTTATTTTTCCGTGAACACCTTGAGTCAGTTTATGGTAGAACCCAGACATGTTCACCTAGTGGATGCAAACCATGTGATGAGGTACCTTAAGGGTACATTATATTGTGGTCTCAGTTATGATGGAGAAAATGATTTCACATTGAGTGGGTACATTGATTCGGATTGGGCAAGAAGTGTCTCTGATAGGAAGAGCACTTCAGGATGTTTTTTCAGTTTGGGATCAGCCATGATCTCATGGCAGAGTAGGAAGCAATCCAACATTTCTCTCAGCACAACGGAAGCAGAATACATTATTGCGTGTTCTGCTAGCTGTGAAGCTATTTGGATTCGAAAGTTGTTGACCGATCTATTTGATCTAGAGATGGAAGCAACCACAATCCTATGTGACAACCAGAGCTGCATAAAGATGATATAGAATCATGTATTCCATGACAGGTCAAAGCACATAGAGATCCGTTATCATTACATCCGTGACATGGTGCGGAGAGGAGCCCTAAAGCTCCAGTACATTAGCACGGATGAACAAGTTGTTGATGTGTTGACCAAGCCTCTATCTCGTGTAAATCTTGAGCACTTTAGAGATAATCTTGGTATAGTCCGAAAGGACATTCCTCGAAAGGGGGAGTAGTGTTGTGATGAGATGTGACTAGTACTGTGCTTCCTGCTTGATATCTATGACGTAAATCCAGTCTAGTATCTTGCTTCCAACTTGATTGTTGTGACTTAAAGTAAGACGATGAGATGAGACTAGTACTGTGCTTCTAGCTTGATAGTTGTGACGTAAATCCAGTCTAGTATCTTGCTTCTAGCTTGATTGTTATGAAGTAAAGCAAGACGATGAGATGAGACTAGTACTGTGCTTCCAGCTTGAGAGTTGTGACGTAAATCTAGTCTAGTATCTTGCTTCTGGCTTGATTGCTGTGACATAAAGAAAGACAATGAGATGAGACTAGTACTGTGCTTCTAGCTTGATAGTTGTGACGTAAAGCCAGTCTAGTATCTTGCTTCCAGCTTGATTTCTATGACGTAAAGCAAGACGATGATATGAGACTAGTACTGTGCTTCCATCTTGATAGTTGTGACGTAAATCTAGTCTAGTATCTTGCTTCCAGCTTGATTGTTATGACATAAAGAAATACGAGGTCTGTTCTTCTAGCTTGATAGCTGTGACATAAAGCTAGTCCAGTATTGTGATGATGATGTATTAGTTTTATACTTATCCATATTGATGCAGATGATGATTGCATTCCTTTGAGAATGATGATGCTTCCGATGAGAAAACTTCTGATTATTTATAGATACACCAGTCAATGTTCCAAGATGATATTGATGATGTTGTCCTCTTGATGTTGTTGATGATGATGTCCTCTCTCTTGCTTGATGCTGTTATAGAATACCCTTCTTGTTAAGGAGGAGTGTTGAAATAATGTAACTACAAAGTGTATTCTAATTATTACTGATATATTATTCATTGGATCAAGCCCCATTATAGATTGATCATGTCGGCTATTGTAAAGGACCAAATCCCCTTTTGCGGATTGGTCAAAATATAATTGTAATAGGCAGAAGAAGAAGTCAGCCTTAGAATATATTAAAGAGGCCCCAAAATAAATTAAAGGTGGTTATAACCACCCAGAAGAAGAAGTCGACCCTGCCAGTGAAAAGACACCTCCACACATGCCAGTGTTGTATAAATAAGGAGGCTAGCGCCTCAGTTAGACATAGACGCACTTGTTCATTGAGAGGCAAGTTTCAGAGCTACAGAGAGAGAGAGAGAGAGAGAGAGAGAGAGAGAGAGAGAGAGAGGCACATCCTTGGGAGAGGAATTTCTGTATTTGTTTGAGTTATCTCTTGGCATTGTATTGGCTATCTATAATAAGGAAGTTTTGTTGGGTTTTCTTCCCCATGAGGGTTTCCCAGGATAAATGATGTGTCTCTTGTGATTGTGTATTTATCAATGATCCTATCTTATGCTATTGTTATCTATTGAAATGAAAAGAACTCTAATAATAGCTTAAACATTAACACTTCTCCCCTTAATCCTTCTTCACATCTAATGACAACTTGACATAGGGACTAGATGATGAGGTGGAAACAAGGATAGTTGAAATTTGGCATTCTTCACATCCAATGGTGGCATGACACATTGACCAAGTGATGAGGTGGTAAAATAAGGTAAATGACAAGTAGCATTCTTCACATCCAACAACAACATGATGCATCCAATATATTCATCAATTCTATCATCCTTGCTATGGATTGTTCCTCACTTGATGGATCCAAAAATTCATCTAGAGCCTTGAAATTATTCTTCTTCATCCAATTTTCTTAAAATTTATATCGATTCATTAACATATTATTTTTGTCTTGTCAAATATGAGTACATATTGTTTTCTTTCCTTCCAGGTTTTATTTGAGGGTTTTTTCACAAAAGTGCATCCTTCCCTTTTCTTGCTCCCGATATAGGTAAAACAAAACCTTCTTAATATTCGCCTTATCTTCCATGTCAACCACCTCGACCTCTTCTTCTTTCACCATAGCCACCTCTTCTTATATAGTCACCAACCCCTCTTCACCATGTGCAACCTAATTCTTGTCTATTGTTTGTATGTGATATATTGTCTAATATTTTGGCTTGTTTATTTCATTGTCCTAACATTAAAATTTATTGTGGGTATTATCTTGACAAATGCAACACATTGTTTTCTTGGTATTCCTTAGATTGCAGGGACCATCTCAAGAGAGACCATCAAGAGAGACCATCGATGTCCATAGGGATAGAGGCCATCTTATTTATAGAACACTAAAAACTACACAATTTGTACAACTTAAGAAAAAATTAATATGGTGGAAAATACAAAATTCTATGACTTTACCATAACTTAAATATTTTTTTGTTACATGTTCTATACATATGAATTATTCGCATGAGGTGATTATTATAGTCCTTG
>JZKD02S1617870.1:715291-738100 GCA_000966675.3 Picea glauca
GTATATATAGGAGACTAGGAGGTATAATTACAACTAATGGCCTAAAGCCGACATAAATAAAATAACATTACTAATATAATATGCCCCAATTAAGGGGTAATGAGATAATATTAGGTCTTAACACGCCCGATGCACGGTTTCGTAAATTGGCCCCTAAATCCAAATGTTGCATTGCTTCTTAATGAGCAAAGCACTAGTTATCGAAATCGATGAAAAAAACTACTTCCGAGGGTTTGGAACTGGGAGTGAGGGGTGCTCTAGCTGAAAGGTTATGCCAAGAATCCATCGGAGTCGACGGTTCCTCAATCTGAGTCTCGATTTTCATTTTATGCCCAGTTGCAAGTCGCATCCCAAACCATTTCGGGGACTCTTGGCAATTCCTCCTCCGGGCATAAAAGCCTAACGGAGCAGCATTTTTGAGCTCCATGAGATTTTTCATACTTGTTTAAGCATGGAATAGGCGACCATATCATCCATCCTCTCCTGAGGCATGGTTTCGTAAATTGGACCCCTAAATCCAAATGTTGCATTGCTTCTTACTGAGCAAATCACTAGTTATCAAAATCGATGAAAAAAACAACTTTTGAGGGGTTGGAACTGGGAGTGAGGGGTGCTCTAGATAAAATCCTATGCCAAGAATCCAACAGAGATGATGGTTCCTAAATCCGAGTCTCGGTTTTCGTTTTATGCCCATTTGCAAGTCGCATCCCAAACCATTTTCGGGGACTCTTGGCCAATTCCCGCTCAGGGCATAAAAGACTAACAGAGAAACATTTTTGAGTTCGTGAGATTCTGCAAGCTATTTTAGGCATGGAATAGGTTACCAAGTTATACATCTGCTCCCGAGGCATGGTTTAGTAAATTGGCCCCTAAATCCAAATGTTGCATTACTTCTTACTAAGCAAAGCACTAGTTATCGAAATTGATGAAAAAAACTACTTCCGAGGGATTGGAACCGGGAGTGAGGGGTGCTCTAGATAAAATCCTATGCTAGGAATTCATCAAGTCGAGGGTTCCTCAATCCGAGTCTTGGTTTTCGATTTATGCCCAGATGCAAGTCACATCCCAAACCATTTCAGGGACTCTTGGTAATTCATCCTCGGGGCATACAAGCCTAACGAAGCAACATTTTTGAGCTCCATGAGATTCCGCAAGCTTGTTTTGGCATGGAATAGGTGACCACATTGTCCATCCGCTCTCGAGGCATGGTTTCGTAAATTAGACCACTAAATCCAAATGTTGCATTGCTTCTTACTGAGAAAAGCACTAGTTATCGAAATCGATGAAAAAAACAACTTTCGAGGGGTTGGAACTGGGAGTGAGGGGTCCTCTAGCTAAAATCCTATGCCAGGAATCCAACAGAGATGACAGTTCCTCAATCCAAGTCTTGGTTTTCTTTTTATGCCTAGTTTCAAGTCGCATCCCAAACCATTTCGGGGACTCTTGGCCAATTCCCGCTCAAGGAATAAAAGACTAACGGAGCAACATTTTTGAGTTCTGTGAGATACTGCAGGATTTTTTAGGTGTGGACTAGGTGACTATATTTTCCATCCGCTCCTGAGGAAAAATTTCATAAATTGGGCCCCTTAATCCAAATGTTGGTTTTCTTGAAACTGAGGAAAACACTAGTTCTCAAAATCAATGATTAAAGCAACTTCCTAGGCATGGCACCTGCGAGAGAGGGGTGATCTAGCTGAAATCCTATCCTAGGAGTCCATCGGAGTCGATAGTTCCTCAATCCAAGTCCCGATTTTCGTTTTATGCCCAAATGAAATTCGCATCCCAAACCATTTCGGGGACTCTTGGCAATTCCTCCTCTGGGCATAAAATCTTAGCGAAGCAACATTTTTTAGCTCCATGAGATTCTACATTCTTGTTTAGGCATGGACTAGGTGACCACATTGTCTATCCACTCCTGAGGCATGGTTTCATAAATTGGACCCCTAAATCCAAATGTTGCATTGCTTCTTACTGAGCAAAGCACTAGTTATCGAAATCGATGAAAAAAACAACTTCCTAGGGGTTGGAATCGGGAGCGAGGGGTCCTCTAGCTAAAATCCTATGCCATGAATCCAACAGATATGACAGTTCCTCAATCCAAGTCTCGGTTTTCTTTTTATGCCCAGTTGCAAGTCACATCTGAAACCATTTCGGGGACTCTTGGCCAGTTCCTGCTAAGGGCATAAAAGACTAAGGGAGAAACATTTTTGAGTTTCGTGAGATGTTGCAAGATTTTTTAGGCATGGAATAGGTGACCAAATTATCCATCTGCTCCCGACGCATGGTTTCGTAAATTGGCCCCTAAATCCAAATGTTGCATTGCTTCTTACTGAGCAAAGCATTAATTATCAAAATTGATGAAAAAAACTACTTCCGAGGGGTTGGAACCGGGAGTGAGGAGGGCTCTCACTGAAATCCTATGCCAGGAATCCATCAAAGTTGACAGTTACTCAATCCGAGTCTCATTTTTCGTTTTATGCCCAGTTGCAGGTCGCATCCCAAACCATTTTGGGGACTCTTGACAATTCATCCTTGGGCCATAAAAGCCTAACAGAGAAACATTTTTTAGCTCCATGAGATTTTGCAAGCTTGTTTAGGCATGGAATAGGTGACCACATTGTCCATCCTCTCCCAAGGCATGGTTTCATAAATTGGACCCCTAAATCCAAATGTTGCATTGCTTCTTACTGAGCAAAGCACTAGTTATCAAAATCGATGAAAAAAACAACTTCTGAGGGGTTGGAACTGGGAGTGAGGGGTGCTCTAACTAAAATCCTATACCAGGAATCCAACAGAGATGACGGTTCCTCAATCCGAGTCTCGATTTTCCTTTTATACCCAGTTGCAAGTCGCATCCCAAACCATTTCAGGGACTCTTGGCCAATTCTCGCTCAGGGCATAAAAGACCAACGGAGCAACATTTTTGAGTTTCATGAGATGTTGCAAGATTTTTTAGGCATGGACTAGGTGACTATAGTTTCCATCCATTCCCGAGGCACGATTTCATAAATTGGACCCCTTAATCGAAATGTTGGTTTGCTTCAAACTGAGCAAAACACTAGTTCTTGAAATCAATGAGTAAAGCAAATTTCGAGGCATGGCACCTGGGAGAGAGGGGTGCTCTAGCTGAAATCCTATCCCAGGAATCCATTGGAGTCAACTGTTCCTCAATCTGAGTTTCAGTTTTCATTTTATTCCCAGTTGCAAGTCACATCCAAAACCATTTCGGGGACTCTTGGCAATTCCTCCTCCGGGCATAAAAGCCTAACGAAGTATCATTTTTTAGCTCCATGAGATTCTGCATGCTTGTTTAGGCATGGAATAGGTGATCACATTTTCCATCTGCTCCCGAGGCATGGTTTCGTAAATTGGACCCCTAAATCCAAATGTTGCATTGCTTCTTACTGAGCAAAGCACTAGTTATCAAAATCGATGAAAAAAACAACTTTCAAGGGGTTGGAACTAGGAGAGAGGGGTGCTATAGATAAAATCCTATGCCAGGACTCCAATCGAGACGACGATTCCTCAATCTGAGTCTCAGTTTTTGTTTTATATCCAGTTGCAAGTTGCATCCCAAACCATTTTGGGGACTCTTGGCCAATTCCCGCTCAGGGCATAAAATACTAACGGAGCAACATTTTTGAGTTCCGTGAGATGTTGCAAGATTTTTAAGGCATGGAATAGGTGACCAAATTATCCATCCACTCCCGAGGAATGGTTTCGTAAATTGCCCTCTAAATCCAAATTTTGCATTGCTTCTTACTGAGAAAAGCACTAGTTATTGAAAACGATGAAAAAAACTACCTCTGAGGGGTTGGAACTGAGAGTGAGGGATGCTCTAGTTGAAATCCTATGCCAGGAATCCATCAGAGTCGACGGTTCCTCAATCCGAGCCTCGGTTTTCGTTTTATGCCCAGTTGCAAGTCGCATCCCAAACCATTTCGAGGACTCTTGACAATTCATCCTCGAGGCATAAAATCCTAACGGAGCATCATTTTTTAGCTCCATGAGATTCTACCAGATTTTTTAGGCATGGACTAGGTGACCACATTGTCCATCCGCTCATGGTTTCGTAAATTGGACCCCTAAATCCAAATGTTGCATTACTTCTTACTGAGCAAAGAACTAGTTATCGAAATCGATGAAAACAACTACTTCCGATGGGTTGGAACTGGGAGTGAGGGGTGCTCTAGCTAAAATCCTATGCCAGGAATCCAACATAGATGATGGTTTCTCAATATGAGTCTCGGTTTTCGTTTTATGCCTAGTTGCAAGTCGCATCCCAAACCATTTCGGGTACTCTTGGCCAATTCCCGCTCAGGGCATAAAAGACTAACATAGCAACATTTTTGAGTTCTGTGAGATGCTGAAAGATTGTTTAGGCGTGGAATAGGTGAATATATTTTCCATCCTCTACTGAGGCATGGTTTGATAAATTGGACCCCTTAAGCCAAATGTTGGTTTGCTTCAAACTGAGAAAAACAGTAGTTCTCAAAATCAATGATTAAAGAAACTTTCGAGGCATGGAACCCGAGGGTGAG
Source organism: Picea glauca (assembly GCA_000966675.3). Classification (NCBI taxonomy): domain Eukaryota; kingdom Viridiplantae; phylum Streptophyta; class Pinopsida; order Pinales; family Pinaceae; genus Picea; species Picea glauca. The sequence goes on from JZKD02S1617870.1 coordinate 719,833, forward strand.
GGGTTCTCTTGTTTAAATCCTATCATAGGAATCCATTAGAGTCGACGGTTCCTCAATCCGAGTCTCGGTTTTTGTTTTATGCCCAGTTGCAAGTCGCATCCCAAACCATTTCGGGGACTCTTGACAATTCCTCCTCCGGGCATAAAAGCCTAATAGAGCAACATTTTTGAGCTCCATGAGATTTTGCATGCTTGTTTAGGCATGGAATAGGTGACCACATTGTCCATCTACTCTCGAGGCATGGTATCGTAAATTGGACCCCTAAATCCAAATGTTGCATTGCTTCTTACTAAGAAAAGCACTAGCTATCAAAATCGATGAAAAAACAACTTCTGAGTGGTTGGAATCGGGAGCGAGGGGTTCTCTAGCTAAAATCCTATGCTAGGAATCCAACTGAGATGATGGTTCCTCAATCCAAGTCCCGGTTATCTTTTTATTCCCAGTTGCAAGTCACATCCCAAACCATTTCATGGACTCTTGGCGAATTCCCGCTCAGGGTATAAAAGACTAATGAAGCAACATTTTTGAGTTCCGTGAGATGCTGCAAGCTTGTTTAGGCATGGACTAGGTGACCAAATTATCCATCCTCTCTTGAGGCATGGTTTCATAAATTGGCCACTAAATCCAAATGTTGCATTGCCTCTTACTGAGCAAAGCACTAGTTATAAAAACCGATGAAAAAAACTACTTCTGAGGGGTTGGAACCGAGCGTGAGGGGTGATCTAGTTGAAATCCTATGCCAGGAATCCATCGGAGTCGACAGTTCCTCAATCCGAGTCTTGATTTTTGTTTTATGCCCAGTTGTAAGTCACATCCCAAACCATTTCGGGGACTCTTAGGAATTCATCCTCGGGGCATAAAAGCCTAACGGAGCAACATTTTTGAGCTCCATGAGATTCTACAATCTTTTTTAGTCATGGAATAGGTGACCAAATTGTCCATCTGCTCCTGAGGCATGGTTTTGTAAATTGGACCCCTAAATCCAAGTGTTGCATTGCTTCTTACTGAGAAAAGCACTAGTTATCGAAATCGATGAAAAAAACAACTTTCGAGGGGTTGGAACCGGGAGAGAGGGGTGATTTAGCTAAAATTCTATGCCAGGACTCCAATTGAGACGACTATTCCTGAATCCGAGTCTCGGTTTTCGTTTTATGCCCAGTTGCAAGTCGCATCCCAAACCATTTCGGGGACTCTTGGCCAATTCTCACTCAGGGCATAAAAGACTAACAGAGAAACATTTTTGAGTTCTATGAGATGTTGCAAGCTTGTTTAGGCATGGAATAGGTGACCAAATTATCCATCCGCTCTCGAGGCATGGTTTCGTAAATTGGTCCCTAAATCCAAATGTTGCATTGCTTCTTACTGAGAAAATCACTAGTTATCGAAAACGATGAAAAAAACTACTTCCGAGGGGTTGGAACTGAGAGTGAGGGGTGATATAGTTGAAATCCTATGCCAAGAATCCATCAGAGTCGACAGTTCCTCAATCCGAGTCTCAGTTTTCGTTTTATGACCAATTGTAAGTCGCATCCCAAACCATTTCGGGGACTCTTGGCAATTCATCCTCGCGGCATAAAATCCTAACGGAGCATCATTTTTGAGCTCCATGAGATTCTACAAGCTTTTCTAGGCATGGACTAGGTGACCACATTGTCCATCTGCTCATGGTTTTTTAAATTGGACCCCTAAATCCAAATGTTGCATTATTTCTTATTGAGCAAAGAACTAGTTATCGAAATCGATGAAAAAAACTACTTCCGATGGGTTGGAACTGGGAGTGAGGGGTTCTCTAGCTAAAATCCAATGCCAGGAATCCAACAGAGATGATGGTTCCTCAATCCGAGTCTCAATTTTCATTTTATGCCCAGTTGCAAGTCGCATCCCAAACCATTTCGGGTACTCTTGGCCAATTCCCGCTCAGGGCATAAAAGGCTAATAGAGAAACATTTTTGAGTTCCTTCAGATGCTGCAAGATTGTTTAGGTGTGGACTAGGTGACTATATTTTCCATCCGCCCCTGAGGCACGGTTTGATAAATTGGACCCATTAATCCAAATGTTGGTTTGCTTCAAACTGAGCAAAATACTAGTTCTCGAAATCAATGAGTAAAGCAACTTTTGAGGCATGGAACCCGGGAGTGAGGGGTGCTCTAGTTGAAATCCTATCCCAAAAATTCATCAGAGTCGACGGTTCCTCAATCCGAGTCTCGGTTAATGTTTTATGCTCAGTTGCAAGTTGCATCCCAAACCATTTCGAGGACTCTTGGCAATTCCTCCTCCGGGCATAAAAGCCTAACAGAGCAACATTTTTGAGCTCCATGAGATTTTGCATGCTTGTTTAGGCATGGACTAGGTGACCACATTGTCCATCTTCTCCTGAGGCATGGTATCGTAAATTGTACCCCTAAATCCAAATGTTTCATTGCTTCTTACTGAGAAAAGCACTAGTTATCGAAATCGATGAAAAAAACAACTTCAAGGGGTTGGAATCGGGAGCGAGGGGTGCTCTAGCTAAAATCCTATGCTAGGAATCCAATAGAGATGATGGTTCCTCCATCCAAGTCTCTGTTATCTTTTTATGCCTAGTTGCAAGTCGCATCCCAAACCATTTCATGGACTCTTGGAAAATTCCTGCTCAGGGCATAAAAGACTAACGGAGCAACATTTTTGAGTTTCGTGAGATGCTGCAAGCTTGTTTAGGCGTGGACTAGGTGACCAAATTATCCATCCTCTCTTGAGGCATGGTTTCATAAATTGGCCCCTAAATCTAAGTGTTGCATTGCCTCTTACTGAGCAAAGAACTAGTGATAGAAATCGATGAAAAAAACTACTTCTGAGGGGTTGGAACCGAGAGTGAGGGGTGCTCTATTTGGAATCCTATGCCAGGAATCCATCAGAGTCGACAATTACTCAATTCGAGTCTCGATTTTCATTTTATGCCCAGTTGCAATTTGCATCCCAAACCATTTCGGGGACTCTTGGGAATTCATCCTCGCGGCATAAAATCATAACAGAGCAACATTTTTGAGCTCTATGAGATTCTGCAAGCTTGTTTAGTCATGGACTAGGTCACCACATTGTCCATCCGCTCTTGAGGCATGGTTTCGTAAATTGGACCCCTAAATCCAAATGTTGCATTAATATCATGTCTTTAGTGTTATCACATTAATATGTCTTTAATATGTCCAAAATCAAGAGGGATATCACATTAAATTAGGTGGTTGACCACTAATATTGGTAATTGCACCCTAGTCTAATTGTGCATCCAAAACTAAAGATATAAATTTTTTATTTAGAACTTTGAATATAGAAAAAAAAGTTCATAAATTGGAACTAGGATGATGATGGACTACTCACTAACAACACGTGCACATGCAACTGAAGGTACAACCAAACAGGTACCTGTCAGATATTTCTTCGTCGAGTGAGGAAAGCTAAGGATAAATAGAGGGAAATGCGATTGCATCTAGTAGATATGATAAGAAAACAAGGACCAGAGGTGAAAAAGTCAGAATAAAATTTTGTAGATGCATGAAATTTTTTCTTGTCGAAGGAGTATCATGCTCTTATGATGATGAGAGCATAGGAGACATAGAGGTGCCACTCAGGTATAAGCATTTGGTAAATCAATGGGTACCTAAAGAACTACCTCCTATAGATGTTGGCTTCATTGTCAACAATAGAACATATCGCATTACACCATCCTCCTTGCATGGCTTGGGGCTATTTTCCATGGATGGAATAATTGTACTAAAATACAATACAGTAACTGGATTGATGGACTATGTCGAACCGTGTTACAATTATAACGATTGGATGCGGCTGGTCCGATGCATGCGAAGTATGCGGAGATATGCACTTGCCGCAAAATATATACAACTAATAAACAAGGATAAAAATAAGGGAGCGACTATCTATATTGATGGAAGGCTTAAAACTTACGGCAACATTGTAGGGTTTATAAACAACACACGACCCAGGACAACAAACAAACAATTGAATTTCATATATGAGGGACATGAAGAGAATTGGGTAGTCCTGTGCGCAATAAAAAATATATCTCCTGGGGAAGAGTTATTAGTGGATTACCATTTGAATTGAATAGAAACATTGACTAATAATGTGCAGGTACTTATGCAACACCTCTTTAAGAAACCTCTACTTATTGCATTATATTTTTTTATTATCTTTAACATTGTTGTAAATATTATCTTTAACATTGTTTTTTTGTTATCGTTAACAATTTTTTAAATATTTGGGAGTTCTAATTATATTATAACATGGCAGGATGATTGTGGAAAAGGGCCAGCCGCAGAACATGTAAATGATTATCAATTTCCACTTTCATTTTACGTTATTTTTATTATTTGCTTATATAATTTTATTGAAATAACATTGTTTTTATTGAAATTATATGTAGTCTACATGCCATGTTGATCATGATTCCGCTGATGAGGAGGGGTTTAATTCATCTCCTGATCTGATGGTCTTAATAAAAAAAAAGATCATTAAAGCAAACAGAGAACTTGCTAGCTTCTTAGATCGTCTAGATCAAACTCTCGATGTCAAAGTAAATATCAAGCTCCTTATGTCACAACTTAACACATATAAGGTAATAACCATAATTTAAAGTGTTTTTTTTAATGCACTCGTATGCTCAATTATGATACTTTGTTATTTAACTTTTACATTGTCTCACAAAAAAACATTTTCATTTTTATAAAGACATTTTTGGAGCCTGTTCAGCCTGGTGTTGGTAGTCGTGGCGCTGCAGAGACGCTATAGAGTCCTGATGCGGGCAACCATACAACTGCTAGAGTACTATTTACTTCTCCATCTTCCACACCTAATTTAGATAGGAGCCATGACACACATCGCTAGATATCCACACATCGATCATATTCTAGAGATGGTGGCAGAGATGAGGCTCATGGTGATGTGGTTGACATGGTTGCATTTCTTGGAGCTAGACGTGTGACAAGCACGGGGACCCATCCGTGCATATTTTTGGTCGACGATAATGGACTTACATTAAAACAATCAAGACTCCCATGTAGTTTTAATTCATATTTTAATCGCTTAATGTTGTCCTTCTCATACAAAAATCATCTAGATTATTAATTTTAAATTAATGATCATATCTTTTTGTTTGTAGGAAACGACCATTTTTATAGGCACCTAGAGAGCAAGGCCTTGTTGATTTTTGGGGCAACCTTACGCATGAGGTGGAATTTCCATAATTCCAACCTCAAAAAGGAACTTATGGATTATCTTGAAGGCCTCTTTGGAGTAGACATCTTCAATAAAAAAGCGGCCACCTCTGCAGTGGGCGAATATTTAAAATATACACAGGATGTTTATAGATGAAGCTTGGAAGGAAATCCTAGGTATGAGTGTCATCCGTCATTTCCAGAGAGGGAGTGGAAGGTGATCATTGCTGATGAAAAAGAGAAGATTTTGAAAAAATAAGGAGAGCAAATAACTGGTACACCAAGATAAATTACAATATTTTGATTTCAATACCAGCATTATTTTTCTTTAGATCTAAATAAAAGTGTGGCTATATATAACATACTTGAAAATTTTGATGATAGGTTGCCTGACACTTCGAAGGAAACCAAAGAAAGGATTTCCAAACATGGCCAACACAAGCTAGGCCAGGGCGACTACTCGAGGTTACAGTCACAAATCGTAAGTACCAAAACATATTAAGAATATTATTTGTATCGCCTTACAACTTTCAGGTAATTGCATCCAAAAACATTAAAAAACCATACCCTTATGCAATGCAGGGAGACGAATTCGGAACTGAAACCATGGAGGAAGACCTCCAACTTGGTTACAAGTATGGTTATAAATCCATGGTTGATCGTAGGAAAAGCATGGGGAAGACCCCAAGATCCAGTTTGCGGGATAAGGTAAATAAAAATCAGTCCACATTAACCTTTCATTACTTATAAAATATGAAAATGTTTGATATCGTCCATAATTTAATGTCTTACTTTATTTTAATCAGGGGAGAAACACTATCAACGAAACCATTAGTACTGGAAAACAGAGCGTTGATAGTGCAACGCATCCAGAAAATCATGGTGCTCCCCAGTAGCCCCATCCGAGTGAGGTGCAACCCCAAGATGTTCCTGTAACTGAGGCCCACGACGATAAAATGTGTATATATTAATCATATACTTAATAATTATGTACTTATAAATTTTTTACTTATAACTTTTGACGTTTCAATGGCAGAGAATTTCATAGTTGATCCTCCTCGACCTGAAGATCAAGTGAATAGGTCGGCATCCATTCCAATAGTGTCGACTAAAGGACTAGGTAAATAATTACATTGCAGAGTTTTTTTTTTAATATTAATGAACTACTTCAATGATATTTAAAAATTGGCCATATAAATTTAATATTTTAGATTTTTGTAGGTGATAGCCCCTCACAGCAGCATCCATGCCATGGGTACGAGACCAGACGTAATCGACGTGAAAGAATTGAAACAACATCAGCTATTGAAGAGCACCCAGTAAATAAAGACATGGAGATGGATGAATTACTTAAGACCTGGAAAGCACAAAAGATGACTAAAATAAATTCATGATGTCATGTAATAATTTTATATGACAATTAGTTGTAAATTATATAGCTGAACATGTAATGATGCATATAATGCATTGACATTATGGGTACCTTTTCATCTGATAATATACACAAGGTTATTTCTATGACTTGTATATATCTGTGAATGTAATTTTGTTATACAATTAATGATAAATTCAGATTCTCTTATAAGACTTGGTATATATTGATTCAATACTCCTTGATTCAAGACGTGAGAATCCAAGCAAGAATTGGTGCCTTGTGCTTGGGCTATGGAGTCTAGGCAACAAATAGAACTTGAATATGCAATATGCAACTTCCAAAATCTTGTGACATGATATATGCAACTTTGAAAGTCTTGTGACATGTGACATGTGGCAAACATCTTTTCCAAGCAATGTGCAAACTTTAAACTTGGTGCAACATGCAAAAATAATTTTTTGGGAAGGTGCAATAATAAGTTTTAAGGATTAAACATGAGGGGTTGGAAATGGCCTGTTGAAATTACTAAGACAACTGAGAGGGTGGGGGATGAATTAGTTGTTACTGTTCTTAAACAATTTATGACTTATTCAAACAATTTTTAATCTCTTCCAAGTGACCATCAATATTATACAAGATATGAACAACATAAATAATGAACATCAGTCACACATAAGATATACACAGAGACAGATTTCACGAGGAAACCCATAAAGGGAGATAACCTCTTCTTCTTCGAATGATAGGCAGTATTTTAACTTATGTACATCATCTATCTTTGAGCACCAACTCAATGTGAGGCTGCTACCTTTGTTTTACAAGCTCCAACTTGCTGAGAGCACCAACCCTCTTATTTCTCTAGCACCCACTAGAAGGAAGCATCAACTCCCTGAGTGTTCCAGCACCAACTTGCATACATAAAACTCTGTGTTTTCCCTAGCACCACCCTGCCACCCTGTTTTCTAGCCACAACTAGATGGAAGATACAACTTCCAATATTCAAGCACCAACTTGAATATCAGAGGACCACAGTCCTCCCTAGCACCTCCCCACCTCCCTGAATACAATTATATCGATTCTTACCACTTCTTCTTTGTTCTGCAATTCTTCTCTGCTTCACTTTTCTTCTGCTCTGTTCATACTTGGCTTGAATTTCTTTTGTCTATTTTGCAATTTTGCTCTTCTTCTGTCTGTTCTGCAAATCTTCTCTACTTATGTCTGTTCAACTTCTGTTTCTCATCTCTGAGTTTCATCCCACACTGCGCATATTGTATTTTTTTCTTTCTTACAGTTCAACTCATTTTTTCAGTTAGAACAACCAAACTCACACAATCACGACATATCACTTTTATGCTCTCCACCAATTCAGTTACACCTCGACTCTCCAAAGAAGCGCATCAGCTCCTGAATCGCCAAACATCCAAGAAATATGATTCTGTTCTGATAACTGAATTGTAACTGAACAATTAACCGTGAAGTGAAACAATAGCCCTTCGATCAAATTTCTGATTAATCAGCACCGTTGGATTACACCCACAGGGACTCGTGTTTATCCTATATGCCCACTAGCTGTGACCATGGGCCTAATCAAAAGGCACTTCACAATTTCACGTTTCACAAATTTTGTTGCGAGTCACTCTGAATCTTCCAACTCCCGATCATGAAATGGAGCCTTGCAACTTGCAAGCTCCTTCCTTCACGTGCCCACCAATGATGACCACTAGCTACACCAACAGGCGCTTTGCAATTTCGCGTATCGAAAATCTTGTGATGAGACTTATCGAGTCTCCCATGTCACGATCTCCAAAATGGATCTTAGATGGGATAGCTCCTTCCCTTCTCGTGACCAAGCGCTTATCCATAAAGCGCTTTCGTGACTCACAATTTTGAGAATCTCGTGATGAGGCATCTCGACTCTCCCATGTCGCGATCTATGAAATGGAGCTTAGCTAGGCTAGCTCCTTCCTCCAACCTTTGATGATGTGACCTTGGCTATGACCATGGGCCAAACATTCAAGCGCTTCACTTGCCAGATCAATGGTCTAGAAATTTGGTGATCCGATGGTACAGATCATTTCGCGACTTCGCATATCACGAGTTCCTATGTCATATCGCTTTGACTCCTCCAATGTGTAGGTCAACAAAATACGAATCGCTCGCCATGTGTCCTCTGGCTCCAATGGCCAAGATTCTTTCACTATTTCACATTTCGTGGAGTTGGAGGTTAGCTTACCTCTATTCTCCCGATTCACAAATTTGTGAAACTCCTCATCTTCTACCACGTGTCCTTCGGATCGAACGATCCCCTTGCTTTCAAGACTTTGTAAGCACGCTTCACCTTGCACTTAAATATCATGCTCATTCTTATGGATCCAACGAAGGTCAGTCCTCGTGCTCAGATCTGATGCTTGAGATCTGTTCTCCTCTTCTACGTGCTCCTCCTATCTAAATTCAGATCTGACAGCCATCGAGAATTCGGGATGGGTGATCCAACGACCACTGTTTCTCTTCACTGAGCTTACACTTTTGTTCTTACCATGCCATTATTGTTGTGATGTTGATATTTCTATCATTGGAAAACAAGTATACTTTCGTCATGTTGATATTACCATTAATGACAAACAAATACTCTGCCTTCTGTCTGTAAACATGCCAACAATCTCCCCTTTTGGCATTGATGGCAACCTTGAATAGCCTGAAGAAATGCACTACACCTGAAGAAACTGCACTATTCTTCCTGGACATCCAACCATACCCTGTAGCATCCTTACCACACTACACTTTCTCCCCCTTTGACATCAATGTCAAAGAAGAAACACGCTCCCCCTGAGCTGTTGCAGTACATATCGAAGGTATCAGAAATGTGACAGGCACATACTCCCCCTATCAACTATGAACGGAAGAACCAGAGGCATATTCACTAGAAATATAACATATATTCAATAAGTACTCCCCCTAATAAGGTGAACATATTAGACAAAAGAAGGTATAACCCCCAACTTCTGACGAAGATACTCAAAAGGTGTCACTTCTAATGGTTTAGTAAAGATGTCAACTATTTGTTCTGTGGAAGGAATATAATTCAACTGAACAACTCTGTTTGTAAACTGCTCTCTGAGAAAATGATATTTTATTGGGATATGCTTAGTCTTGTAATGAAGAACATGGTTCTTGGAGACACTAATGGAACTGGTGTTATCACAGTGAATTGGAATCAAATCAATATAATTTATCTTCAAATCTGCAAGAGTTTGGATCAGCCATAAAATCTGAGTGCAGCAAGTAGAAACAATAATGTACTCTGCCTCTGTAGTTGATAAGGAAATAGATCCTTGCTTCTTACTAATCCATGCTACCAACGAGTCACCCAGGAAGAATGCACCTCCACTGGTGCTCTTTCTCTCATCCACACAATTTTCCCAATCAACATCTGAATAAGTATTTAACTGAATATTCTGATTTCTAGGATACCACAAACCATAATTCATTGTGCCCTTTAAGTATTTGAATATCCTTTTTACAACTACTAAATGACTTTGTTTAGGAGCATATTGATAACGAACTACCATTCCAATAGCTTGCATTATATTAGGACATGATGTTGTGATGTACAAAAGACTGCCTATCATTGATTGATATGTCCTTTGATCAACATCAGGTGAAATATCATCTTTACTGAGCTTGCAACTGACCACCATAGGTGTATTAATAGGAGAAGAATCTTTCATCTGAAATTTCTTCAACATCTCTTTCAAATATTTTTCTTAAGAGATAAATATTTCTGTAGAACTCTGGTTTACTTGTAAACCAAGAAAATATGACAATTCTCCTATCATGCACATCTCAAATTATGTTTGCATAGATTTAGCAAACCACTAGATAGAAGAATAATTAGTACATCAAAAAATAATGTCATCTACATAAACCAAAACAACTACTAAATCATCACCTTCAGAATTAATGTAGTGATTGCTGTCAACAATACCTTTCTTGAACCCTTTGTCTTGTAAAAATTTGTCCAGTCTATAATACCAAGCTCGTGGTGCTTGTTTTAGTCCATATAAATCCTTCTTTATCTTGCATACATACTCAGGATTATTTTTCAGTGAGAATCCTTCAGGTTGCTCCATATATACTTCTTCCTCTAGATCTCCATTAAGAAATGCTGACTTTATATCCATCTGATATACTTTAAGGTTTTTATGACATGAATATGCAAGAAACATTCTGATGGATTCCAATCTTGCCACTGGTGCAAAGGTTTCATTAAAGTCCCAACCTTCAACTTGTGAATGCCCTTTACAGACTAATCTAGATTTATTCCTAACAACTTGTCCTTTTTCAGTCATTTTATTCTTGAACACCCATTTGGAGCCTATTACATTCTTGTCTTCAGGTATAGGAACAAGCTCCCAAGTATTGTTCCTCTCAATCTGATCAAGCTCTTGATTCATAGCTCTAATCCAATCATCATGCTTGCTAGTTTCACCAAAATTTTTAGGTTCAATCATAGATAAAAAGACAACCTGAGATTGTTTTGAGTCCTTAATCAATTTCCTTCTTGTCTGAACTCCTTTATCTATATCTCCAATTATCTGATTTTCAGGATGATTCTTTCTAACAATTCTAAGAGGTGGTTTTGTTTCTTTATGCTAATTTGTGTTAGCTGAAGTATTTGTATCTTCATCTGATTCATATTCTTCTCTTTCTGATCCTTGGACATGTTCATCTTCATCTTCAACTATATATTATGTTCTTGGTTCAACACTGCTTATATTTCGTATCGAGATTTCTTCATCAACTTTTATGTCGATACAATCAACCAATTTATGTAGCCTCTTATTGTAACATCTGTATCCTTTGTTGTTTGTAGCATAACCTAAGAATATACCTTCATCACCCCTGTCATCATATTTTCCAATATTTTCATCATTATTCTTAATATAACATTTACTCCCAAAGACTTAAAAATGCTTGATTGAAGCAGGTCTTCCACACCATAGTCCATAAGGAGTCTTGTCATTGTGTGTCCTGAGATGATCTTTGTTAAGAATATGAACAACTGTATGGATTGCTTCCACCCAATATGTCTGAGGTATATTCCTTTCATTCATCACTGATCTTGCCATTTGCTGTACTGATCTATTCTAGCCTCTCAATAACTCCATTTTGTTGTGGAGTCCTTGGAATTGTGTACTCTCTTTTGATCCCATGTTTATCACAGAACTCTTTGAAGTTCCATGCGATAAACTCTTTTCCTCTATCAGACCTTACTGCCTTCAATGTTTTTCCTGTTTGATTCTCAGTTAGAGCCTTAAAAACTTTGAATTTTTCAAATGCTTCAGATATTTCCTTCAAAAAGGTAACCCATGTTAGTCTAGAATAATCATCAATAATCAACATAAAATAGTTTTCTTTTCCTATACCTTCTTTCCTTGATGGTCCACATAAATCCATATGTACTAATTGGAGAGGTTTTTCTGTTGAAGGAAAGTTTTTAGATTTGAACTGTGTCCGAGTAAGCTTTCCTATTTGGCAAGGTTTACAAACAGAAACATATGACTTTGATATCTTTGGAAGGTCTTTTACTGCCCCATTGTTTCTAAACTTGATTATATGATCAAAATTTAGATGTCCAAGTCTCCTATGCCATAGCCAACTTTCATCATACTTGCTTAAGTGACATTATTCTTTTTCTTCTTTTAACAAATAGACATTGTTTTTTGTTCGTATCCCTTTTGCAACCAACTGTCCTGAATTCATAGACTTTATTTTACAATCTTTAGAAGTAAAAAAAACTTCACATCCTCTGTCACAAAATTGACTGACACTTAGCAGATAATGTTTCAGACCATCTACAAATAACACATCTTGAGCTTTTCCTTTTCCATTACTCAGACTTACTATTCCTTTACCTTTTATTTTTCCAGGTGCATCATTTCCAAAAGTTACATTCCCTGATTTACTTTCACTTAGAGTTAGAAACTTACTTTTGTCTCCAGTCATATGTTTGGAACATCCACTGTCAATATACCAGAGATTATTTTGTCTTTGGGCTGATAACACTAGTCTACACTTGTCATCTTCTTTCTTCTTCCAAACCTTGAAATTTTCAGCAGTGGGATTCAAATCTGGCTTATAATTCCTTAAGCAACAATCTGGAGCTTTATGTCCATAGTTATGGAAGACGTAACATTCTGGTTCACTGAATAACAGATCATAATGATTGTTATGCTCATAACTGTTGTTATGTTTCACCTGCATCCTTCTCCCAACCATCACATGATTTATAGTCTGTGGTTGTTTGTTGCTTGGCTGTCTCAATCTTTGTTGATTATTCCTTGAGTAACTTGATTGCTCATACCTAAATCTTAAAGAACAAGTTATAGATTTGTGACCAAAGTTAAAACAGAAAAAAAAATATCCATAGAAAAATCCTTTGTACCTGGAAAAAGACTGTCTACTTTGAGCGAATCGATTTTTTCCATGCTGATAATTTCTCTGATCTACAGATTCAGTTCTGGTACTTTTTCTTTCATTCCTTCTTGGTGGCTGATTTTCTTTCTTTGTTTCTGTAGAGTGATTGTTGTCAATGATTGTAGATTTGACAAACTTGATGGGTTCCGTATTACTTGGATGATCACTGCTTGATCCTTCTTCATATCCCAAGCCAGCTTTCAACTTTTGATTCCTTTTCTGATTTAGAATGGAGGTTAATCCTTCTGATGCTTTAATACTTGACAGATTTTAGTGATAGAATGCCTAAACTTCTCCATCTCTTTTCTGGTTTTTACTATCTCTTCTTCTAAGGCTTCACATCTCGCTTTCTTTTCTGATAACTATTGTTTCAGAATGTCCTCTATTTTCTTTGCCTCTTCTAACTCCACTTTTAGTAAGTCGAAGTCTTCATCGGGTTTTTACCATTCATTTTAAACTTCATCAACAACTATTTTTGTTTTCTCTTCTTACATCTGAGTCTGTCAATTTCTCCCAAAGCACTGATTAATTCACCTTCCATATCCACCACAAATTCTTCATCATCCATGTCACCTCCTATGTGTTTATCATCAAGATATCCCATAGCCATAAGCATAAAATCATTCACTTTGTATTCACATGATGAATCATTATCTATGTCTTCTGAGGAGTCATCATTGTTTGCACACAAACTTTTCTTTTTACTATATTTCTTAAATTTGTGTTTATTTTCATCATCAGAGTTCTAGTCCTTTTGGTCTTTTTCCTTGTGAGGGCACTTAGATGCAAAATGAACTATTTTACCACAGTTAAAGCATTTTATGGGAAGCTTTCCTTGGTAAATGCCTGATCCTTTCTTTAACCTTCTCACAAACTTTGCCTCAATATCATCTAGTTCTGAATCAATATTCTTGTCTGCTTTAAAAGATGCTTCTCTAGTAATGGATTTATCTTTGCTAATTCTCATTTCATATGCAGTTAGAGTTCCTAGGAGTTGATCAATGGACAAAGATTTAAGATCATTTAGTTCTTCTATTGCAAAGACTTTTGGATTAAATTTATCAAGTAGAGATCTTAAAATCTTATGAACTAAAAATGATACTTCAATCTTCTCACCAAGACCCTTCATATCATTCACAAGTTCTTCAACTCTTAAAAAATACTTACTAACTGTTTCATCTTCATTCATCCTTAGTTGTTCAAATTTCAATCTATATGTTTGAAGTTTGACATCTTTTACTTTCTCATTTCCTTCATAACTGCTAATAAGTTTATCCCACATTGCTTTGGTAGTTTCAAGATGAATCACCTTTACAAACTCAGCTTCAGCAAGTCCATTCAAGATAACATTCATTCCCTTAGCATTAAATCTAAACTCTAACTTATCATCCTTGGAAGCTAGCACAACAGGCTTTGTATATCTAGTCTCTACTACAGCCCAAACTTCAGCACCTAAGGCCATTAAGTATGTTGTCATTCTAACCTTCTAGAAGACAAAATTTGTTCCATCAAATAGAGGAGGCTTAGTGGCTGAATTCTCTTCATGACTTGTCATGTTTAAGCTTATAGATCTACCTTTAAATAAAAGGAACCCGCTCTGATACCAATTGTTGAAATTACTGAGACAACTGAGAGGGGGGGGAGGGTGAATCAGTTGTTACTATGCTTAAACAATTTATGACTTATTCAAACAATTTTTAATCTCTTCCAAGGGACCATCAATATTATACAAGATATGAAAAACATAAATAATGAACATCAGTCACACATAAGATATACACAGAGACAGATTTTCACGAGGAAACCCATAAAGGGAGAAAACCTCTTATTCTTCGAATGATAGGCAATATTTTAAGTTCTGTACATCATCTATCTTTGAGAACCAACTCAATGTGAGGCTACTACCTCTATTTTACAAGCTCCAACTTGCTGAGAGCACCAACCCTCGTATTTCTCTAGCACCCACTAGAAGGAAGTATCAACTCCCTAAGTGTTCCAACACCAACTGGACTTATACAAGCACCAACTTGCATAGAGAAAACTCTATGGTTTCCCTAGCACCACCCTGCCACCATGTTTTCTAGCCAAAACTAGATGGAAGATACAACTTCCAATATTCAAGCACCAACTTGAATATCAGAGGACCACATTCCTCCTTAGAACCTCGCTACCTCCCTGAATGTAAATAAATGACTGAATAACCAACAATACAGGTATATCGATTCTTACCACTTCTTCTCTATTCTGCAATTCTTCTCTGCTTCACTTTTCTTCTGCTCTGTTCATACTTGGCTTGACTTGCTTATGTCTATTTTGCAATTCTGTTATTCTTCTGTTTGTTTTGAAAATATGCTCTGCTTATGTTTGTTCAGCTTCTGTTTCTCATCTCTGATTTTCATCTCACACTGCGCATACTATAATTTTTACTTTCTTACAGTTCAAATAATATTTTTCAGTTAGAACAACCAACCTCACACAATCACGACATATATCTTTTATTCTCTCCACAAATTCAGTTACACCTCGAATCTCCAAAGAAACACATCAGCTCCTGAATCTCCAAACGTCCAAGAACTATGATTCAGTTTTGCTAACTGAATCGTAACTGAATAATTAATTGTGAAGTGAAATAGTATCCCTTTGATCAAATTCCTGTTTAATAAGCATAGTTGGATTTCACCCGCAGAGACTTGTGTTTATCCTATATTCCCACTAGCTGTGACCACGGGCCTAATCAAAAGGCACTTCGCAGTTTCACATTTTGCGAATTTTGTTGCCAGCCACTCTGACTCTTCCAACTCCCAATCACGAAATGGAGCCTTGCAACTTGCAAGCTCCTTCCTTCACGTGCCCACCAGTGATGACCACCGGCTACACCAAGAAGCGCTTTGCAATTTCGCGTATCGAAAATCTTGTGTTGAGACCTCTCGAGTCTCCCATGTCACGATCTCCAAAATGGAGCTTAGCTGGGATAGCTCCTTCCCTTATCGTGACCACTGGTTGTGACCAAGTGCTTATCCATAAAGCACTTTCACAACTCATGATTTCGGGAATCCTGTGATGAGGCATATCGACTCTCCCATGTCACGATCTACGAAATGGAGCTTAGCTAGGCTAGCTCCTTCCTCTATCCTTCGACAATGTGACCTTGGCTATGACCACAGGCCAAACATTCAAGCACTTCGCTTGCCAGATCAATGGTCTATAACTTTAGTGATCCGATGGTCCAGATCATTTCGTGACTTCGCATATCGCGAGTTCCTATGTCATATCGCTTTGACTCCTCCAATGTGCAGGTCGATGAAATTCCAATCGCTCGCCACCTATCCTCTGGCTCCAACGGTCAGGATTATTTCACGATTTCACATTTCATGGAGTTGGAGGTTAGCTTACCTCTATTCTCCTGATTCACGAATTTGGGAAACTCCTCATCTGCTACCACGTGTCCTTCGGATCGAACAACCCCCCTGCTTTCAGTACTTTGTAAGCCCGCTTCACCTTGCACTTAAAGATCGTGCTCATTCTTGTGGATCCAACGACGGTCGATCCTCGCGCTCAGATCTGATGCCTGAGATCTATTCTCCTCTTCTACACGCTCCTCCTGTCTAAATTCATATATGACGACCATCGATAATTCGGGATTGGTGATCCAACGATCACTGTTTCGAGTCACTGAGCTTACACTTCTGTTCTTTCCATGCCATTATCGTTGAGCTACTGATCTTGCTATCATTGGAAAACAAGTATACTCTTGTTGCGCTGATCTTGTAATCAATGGCAAATAAATACTTTGCCTTCTGTCTATAAACATGCCAACATGGCCATGTCAAACATTTTATAATATTTTTTCAGAGCATTACCCTTCTTTTCATTGTGTCTCACATGACAAAGAAACAAAATCACATTGCCATTGTCAATTTATATGTGGAAGGTTATTCAAGGTTTCAAGACTTTCTTCATATTTTCCTATTTTAATCCTCTCATGGTCATGTTAATCCATATAGAGGTCCATGATATATACACTCATTGTTATAATGTTGACATAAATTCCAATCTTCACTTTGTCTATTAGAGGGCACAATTTTGGCAACAATTTAATGTTTTTAGTTCCATGAAATTTATTTTGTTTCTTCAACAACATTAAGGATTAAACATGAGGGGTTGGAAATGGTGATGTCAAACATTTACTCTTTCACACATGTGCATCATCTCAATCTTCATGTCTACAATATGTGGAGGGTTATTTGAGGTTTCAAGACTTTCTTCATATTTTCCTACTTTAATCTTCTCATGGTCATGTTAATCCATATAGAGGTTCATGATATAAACAATCATTGTTATAATGTAGACATAAATTCAAATCTTCACTTTGTCAATTAGAGGGCACAATAATGGCAACAATGAGAGAGTTTTGACCATATGTCAACTAATTTGTCCCTTTAAAAAACTTCATTAATGTGCAAGGGAGCATTGTGTCTATGATAAAAGACCCAGTTTATTCCCCACATATATTCAATAAGGTGTGTGGGATAAACACACCCTCAAAACAAAACAAAAAAATCACTCCAAGTGAAGTTGTTGCAAAACTCCAAACCATCTGCATAATTGGAGTTTCCTTCACAATATTTTGTCCTCAATGATATTACAAGAAAATTTAATGGGTTGACCCAGTTTTGTGTTTACATTGTCCCTATTAACCTTTGGATGGATAAATTTTGTGGAGATGTGAGTCAACCTTGGTATAGTTTGGGCTTTATACTTCATAGATATTACCTTACCTAGGTTCTAGACTTGAGAGTGAGTTAGATTATTCTTGATACCCACTTGATTCTTGGCATATCCGTGTTTTGGATGATAACCAAACACAAGGGAAGGTTTCCATATGTTGGTAAGCTCCTTGAATGGTTTATTTGTATATTTTATTTCACCTAGCAACCACATCCCTTAGTTATCCAATAGGGTAGGCATGAATATGATCTTTGAGCATCATTTAGGATGATTTTTTTCCTTCCATTCATGTTTTCCTTTCTTTTGTGTATTTACTTTCATGCATTGCCTAATTTTATTGATGCATTTGATTTTCCTTCAAATAATTTCTTACACATGTTTTCCTGCTTTACTTTCATGTTTATATTTGGTGAAGTTTTTTTATTTGTGCCAAGTATTTTTTATTTCTAACTAGGGTGGTAGATTCACCCCAAATTTTGT
>JZKD02S1617870.1:738150-773270 GCA_000966675.3 Picea glauca
AAGTTGTTTCTTGCATGATGTGTCATGCTCATATTCCCTAGATCTAGATAGAGTTCTTCTTGATCTCCACCAAAAACATGATCGTGCTAGCTCAACTATGGTGTAGCTCACTTTCGTGCTAACTCCTCAGATGATAGATGCATTGTTGTACGGTATGGCATGGTTCCTATTTGCTTCGTTTGACATTCCATGTATCAATACTTATTTGGAAACGATGATGTAACTTATTATCTCATCGTAAAGTGGTAAACACCTAATGATTTCCTAGTAGCATTTCATAACATTACATGGTTTTATGACTTTCCTTGTAGTACCTTGGGGAACATGTTTTATGTTAGAAGTGTGTCATCTCTTGGATTAGCCTATACCATTGGGTTCTTAGGATAGATATCATTATCCATATCCCAACCATGCTAATCATTTTCCAACTCTTGAGTGTTATTCATTCCATCCATATAAAAAATTGCATCTTGGTAATGTATGATTTCTCAAAGGTCAAAAGGAAAGGTCAAATTGATAAACCCTGAGTCAAAAATCCAATAAGGAAAAGAGGTGAAGAGATAAAGTCAAAATCCAAATATAAATCTTTAGCAATGCTCCCTCACTATGAGGCTAATTCCCCTAGTCTCTAGTTTGTCTATGAATATCTAAATAAAAGGAACTTGTTCAATAAAACAAATATTAAAAAAAACAATTCTTAAAGGGGTAGTAAGAAATAATGTTAAGAATGGTAACTCAGTGTTAAGCTATCTTTAGAAGGATATTATATGTAAAAATCCTAGCTAAATAAAGGTGGATGAATACATAAATGATTGATAAGACTTGTGCATGTCTAAGACGTCGAGGGTCATCATATGAACTCATTCCCCATTCCCTTTCATCATTATTAATTATTTTTTCCTATCTTTCACCTAGGTGCTTAAGAAATATGTGTTTTCTTAGGACTTGATGCATGTATAAGGGTCAATATTGTTCCCCTTAGTAAGACTTAGGAAAATATTAAAACCAACCCCCTTTTTTATGTTGTGCTAAGAGATGTCACCAGGTGCTACCAATTAATGACTTGATAAGAGGCTAGACCCATCACTTCAAGTGGGTATTGTGCATTGGGATACATGTATTATGCCTCAAGATCCATGACATTGCATTGGGATCCATGATGCTACATAGGGATCCATGTACTCATATATGATCATATCTACATACATTGGGATCCATACCATTTTCCTTGGGATTCATGTCACCGCATTGGGATCCATGACAATGCATCGATCCATGAGAGGGATGCCCTGTCGCCACACATGCTACATGGACCACTCAAATTCATTCTCCTTTATCAATTGGACGTTTCATTCACACTTATGCATTATTTATCTCTCCTTGGACCACACATGGGAGTTATTAATGCATTGTAGGATTTGGTTACAAATTATGGAGGTGTTTATAGGTTGTTATTTGGACCTTGTGATGATGTGGCATGCTTTATTTTTATCTACTTGAGAAGCACTCACCTAGAGGAGGCCACACATGCAATTTATCTTGACTTTTTAACTTGGATAACTCACAAATGTGAGAGGTAATGTCATCTTCTTGAGTCAGTTATTCTAGACATGGACCTTTCCATCATTTGAGGGAGTTGGTTGGATGATCTTTGGAAGTATTTGGAAAATGTTGACTCGATCATTCACCCTCTCATGGGAAAATTTCACCTTTATTGAGGAGTGAACCTAATTTATTATCTCCCTCTAGCCCACACTTGTGGCATTTATTATTATATTTGGACCATTATTTAGGGTCATTTGTCTCTTTGAGGGTTTTGAGGGATTTTTTAGATGATTTGTTGTATTTTCCCATGGTTTTGATTGGGTTAATGGTTTTGACCTCATAGTATTGAGATAGCACATTGTGTTGTATTGTATTTGAGGAGGCTCTTCACCTATAAAAGGAAGATTCCTCCCTCATTTAAAACCATTGGATATTAATGAGAAACTTGGATTAATATTTGTTTGAGAATCTATTTCTTTTCTTTGTTAATGTTTAGTCATTTTCAAGGTTTATATAAGCACTTTTAAAGGCTTTTTTGGAATAAAAAGGCTGCTAGAAGGCCAAAGAATTAAGGGTGAAATGCTCCACTTGGGAGCGTTCTCAAGGTAAGTTCTCTAACCTTACCCCTTTGATCATTGAAGTTATTTTTCATGCATTAAGGTAGGGCGTATGATGGCTCTATCCTTTTTCTTGGCCAACCTTTTAGTTCACCTTGATAGTACTAGGAAAGGTTTTCATAATGTGTTAGCCTCAATCTAGATTGCATTGAGCCTCATTGACTTATATTAGTTCAAATAATGCTAACTAGTTCTCAAAGAAACATCTATATGTTGATCACAAGAGGATTTGAAAAACATTTTTAATTTAAGTATAAATTGATCACTTTTATGGATGACCTAATGCATACTTTGCTTGGAATGGTTGAAATCAATACAACATAACTAGGGTTGAAAATACTTTTATTGCAACATTTTGAAGGAGTGTTGTTCTAGGTTATTATAAATTATCATTGGATGTATTGGAAGTTCCAATAACCTCATTCAAAGTGAAATCATTGCATGTTCTTTATTGTTGTTCTGGGGTTTTTCTAGTATTCCTTTTTCTGCAGAGATTTATTATTGTGCGGGGCTATTTGTAACCCTCCTCTTTTTCCAATGTTTCGAGGATTTAATTATATTCATTTCCATAGGTGTCCAAACGACTTTAAAGAGAGATAAATTACCTAGTTTCAAGCCTTGACATTACCTCCTATGTGTTATCCAAAACTCTATCCAGTACTGTCATAAAACTGTAGAAGTATGCCACTTTCAATGGTGATTAAAGTGTTGATGTCTTGCAATGTTTTTATGACACCTTGTTTTCTACATCCCAAAGAAGCCAAAATATGTTAAGGAATTCCAAAGGACCTTGTAATTAGTCCAATTGTTTCCTCCTTTCACTATTGTATGAAGGTTTGTTAACCATATTTTGTTGTGGTGTTTGCATGTCTTTTGGCTTGGTTGGTTGACCATGATACATTCCTACCCTAACCACCCCAAACAATCTACCCAAACAGTGCAAAATTTATATTGTTTGCTAGTTTAGAGGGTTGATTCATGCTACAATCATGGTTCCAAAGAATTGATCTATATTGTATGATGAGAAACACATTAATTTTTGAGTGTTGATGAATGAATGATAAGTTTGGTTAATGATATAATTTTTGTGCCTTGACATATAATAATGAAATTTGCTAATTTGGTATCATTGTATTTCTTCTAAAGTTATTACATTGAACTCGTTTCCTTATTCTCTCTTTACAATAGTGACACTTCATGGGTTTCATGGCATATACTTATTGAATGGATGCAAACTTATATTGGTTATGAACTTGTTACAATGATGCTCTATTTCATTGCTATCATAATGACCCAATTTCATACTTAAATGTTTCATAAGTACTTGTTCATGCTTCACTTCTTGCACATATGAAATTTGCTAAATGATGACTATCTTATGAATGAATATATACTTTTTACTTAGAAAGTTTCACCTTGAACATTGCATATTGCTTGATAATTAATTATGAGTAATGGTGCATTGGTGTGTTGTGTTGAATAAAGTAAGTGTTTTCCTTCCAAGCACTCATTGAGCATTTTCTTCTATTACTTTTCTTGAAGAATCAGTTTAGAGAATTCAACCCAAGTCAAACAAAGTCCTTGTCCTCGCCTGTCTAGAAATGCAATGACAGGACTTAGTATTAGCCCCCTAGGAAAACCCTCCTTATGTTAGAAACCATGGCCTAGAAATGTAGAGGCAAGGGCACTAAGGTGATAGTGGGTGGCTTCCCTATCTATTTCCTCAAGCTCTCCCTCACAAGGTAGGACTTTCCTTTGGCGAGAGTTTAAGCGGTAACATGAGAAATTTAGCTAGAAACACCTCAAGCGTGTGTTTTTAAAAAGGTATTTAATGACACAATATTAAAATGTATAACCCATGAGTAAATATAAAAAAAGAATATAAAATCATATATAAGGCCATTAGAGTTTATTTGAACAACAAAACAATAATTTATTTGGAAGGTTTGAGTATTTATTTTTCCTCACCTTTTTAGGATAAAGAAGGCTTTGAGGCTAGGGAGATGTTAAATATGTAAATCTAAGTCAGAGTATTGTTTTTTGATATAATTGTGTAATTGTTTTAAGAAGATAGTTAGTTTGAATAGTGGGGTCAGTCAACTGACTCAACCAACCAACCGACAACTTCACTTGGATGACCTCTTTAGTGTGCAATCATAACACCTTCTATAATTGGCTCAAAAATCAAATTTTGTTTTTTTTGCTCAAAAATAAAATTTTAAATTATTTTTTTAAATAAATTGTTGTCATCGCAATTTCAACGCACCATAGAAATCTTGCGACGCACTTGCTATACAAATCATAAAAAATTGTATAGCATTTTCATGGAAATATACCCTGTTTTCGTCTCAATTGCGATGACTCGTAGAAATCTTGCGATGCACTTGCTATACAAATCACGAAAATTGTATAGCAATTTCGTGGCAATATAACCTGTTTTTGTCGCAATTGCGACGACTTGTACAAATCTTGTGACGAACTTTCTATACAATTCACGAAAATTGTATAGCAATTTCGTTGCAATATAGCCTGTGTTTGTCGCTCTTGAGACGATTGCTTCTAAAGTTGATTCGCCGCAAACTTTTTTCTTACTTTGCCTATATTGTCGAGTGTGCGACAATCTCTCTTTATTGTCGCGCTTGCGACGATATCTCTACATTGTCTCATTTGCGACGATTTCCCTACTGTGTCACTCTTTTGACGATTTCTTTAGTTAGTCGTTCTGGCGACAATATTTCTTCTTTTGTCGCAATAGTGACAACTTCCCTATAATCGTCACTCTTGCGAAGTTAATCCAGGTTCGCTGCATGTGCCACGTCACATGAAGCGATGTTTGGGAGACTCAATATTCATTGCAATATCCACAACATAACGTTCCAAGAGCATCAAAATAACCATCGCAAAATGCCCTGAATTTGCTAGTGATCACCATGAGCCAAACAACCGTGACGATATCCCTCCCATTGTGCCATCGATTATGTAGACAAGGGCTGTACTTCTGCATGTTAATTCCATGTGTTTCCATCCCTCTAACATTTACGTGGACCCAAAGGGCCCCATTCCTTACCCTAGCCCCTTTTATTATGGAGAGGCTACAATGCTCACTTGCCCTTGGATTCCCAGGGAACTAGGGGCCGAGATAATTGCCTTATTTTCCATTTTTTTGTCTTCCTTATTGTTTTCTCTAAGAATATTAAAAAAATGGGTAGGAATGTTAACCAAATACAATCTGATCCTCTCTAGAATACATTTTAACTTAAGATCCTTGGGAGTAGATCCCGTGACGAGGTATCATATGGTATTTTTAGAGTCCCCCAGTATATTAATCTGACTTATCTGCCATATTGTTTGATGTAGTACCTAGATTCCAATAGAAATCTATGACTCAATTACATAACCCCCCCGCACTTGCCTCCCATCGAATTAAGGATTTGTTGATATGAAATTAATCAAATAAACTTATTTTTTGGTCTTGTATTTAATATTAGTTTTAAATCTTTTTTTCCTCGGGGTACTTTTATTCATTTCAAAGATGGTATAAATTAATCCCATGGAGACATCAAGTGAGTTCTAAAAAGTTCAAAAATACAACCAACCCTAAAATTTATCACCAATTTTTTTTACTTATAAATCACAACACTGATTAATTAAATTAACCTACTCAAATTACATTTAAATCATTAAAATAGTGAACTAACATTGAATAAGATCATTTTAATTTCAATATTTTTATTATTCCAATTAACCACATTAGTATAGAAACCTCACCTAATTTACTTCGGCATTCCCATTCGCCCTTTTAGGGGGTATGATAGTAAGTAATGGGATGGGTAGGTAGAATGGTCTTAGGATACATGTAAAGTGAGTGAGGTAGTCTAGGTAACTGGGTAGGGTCGAGTCTTAGGGAATGGGGTAGATACGTGGAGTTAGGGGGTTGGGTAGAATAGAAATTAGGTTAAGTGGGTGACGTAGGGGTAAGGGGGGGTTCGGGCTTCGGGTAAAATGAGAGATAGGATTTATATAAATTCCCCCAAAGTCTCGAACTTCGAAGGGGAAATGAAATATATAATAAAATAAAATAAAAATAAAAACTAATGTAATAAATAAAAATTAATATATACACTACTACATTTCGGGACTCCGGGTGAATAAGGATAGGATTTGAGAAAATCCGAGTTTCGAAGCCCACAAAAAAATTTAAAATAATATATATAATAGCAATAAAATATTAATTAAGTAAATTATAAAATAAGAACAAAATATGTACAAAAATATAAAATATATATATACAATAAAAATATAACAAAAGGTAAAAAACCCAAAAAATATGATGTGGCGCCTTTGTATAGGTGACTTGGGGTAATGAAAATAAGAGCGCCATGTAGACTGTGCTAATTCAGTGTCGCCATGCCATCAAAATAATGGAAAAAGAACAAAACTTCAAAAGGTCATAACTTTTTATTCAGAGTCGAAATGAAGAAAATTTAATATCGCAGCTCGAAAGCTCTCAGGGAGACGGAAACGATAGGATTATTGAAAATGGAAAATTATAAAAGAAACCAAAATTCATTTAAAATAGGAAACCAAACACAAACCTATGCTAAATTCCAAGAATTTTAATATGAAAACCATTACGCAAGTAAAAATAAAAACACCTATTGTAAAAAAATCATTTTTTTATATTTTAGAATTTATTCTATGTTCCAACATTTTCCTTACCTTTTCACATGTATTTGATCCTTCCAAATAATGAGTGGCACTTATGGCATTTTATAGTCCCTTTTATAGCTAGTATGATTACTTAAATATTGTTAAATACAAACATAACATTTCTATGTATAGTATGTGCATGAACAATTATGCTTCCAAAAACTTTAATAAGAAGAGCATGTTATATATCGATGGTCATCCATGCACTCATGAAAACATTGCATGGTTCATAAATTTTTGTAGGTGTTCATTGTTCAGTGCACGTTGTTCATTTGAGAAACATTCAAATGAAAAATAGTTCTTTTTGAAAAGGAAGGCATCCAAATTTGTTGTTGTGCATGCAAGACATAGTTTGTGTCCTTGCAATAGGTTATTAGTAAACTATATTTTTCATAGACTATCAACAATTCATCAAAGGCTTGCATCTGGACTACCTTTAGATGTCCCATTGGGGCATAAGAAAAATATTATTGAGTCATTGTATTTTTGGATTTTCAATGGAATTAGTGTAAAAGTATTGCTTGTATGATTTTTTTTTTATAAAGTGGTTTGTTGCATTTGTATTATTGGAAAAAAAATCATGTTTATAAAAAATGTTTGTTCTAATGTTTGAACATATTAAATGCACTGTGTTTACTAATATCATTGACTCAATGTTCAATATTTTTGCAATTAGAATTTTAATGATGAGTGACTTGTCTACCATCTATAGTTTCACCCCACTATGATTACAAATCAAGAGAATTCTATTAAATGAACACAACTTGGAGAAGAAGCATACCAATCATGTTGAATAATCCACCTATTCAATTCCCACTATTTCTCAAGTCACCAAGTCAAAACATCTATAGTAACATTGGTTCTTCACATGTTGGGGAGGAAGATAATAATATTGAAGTTGGGTATGGATGATTTCTTATGGGATACCCATGCCATGGAGGGAGTGTTGTTACATGAATTTCAATAAGATGAGCTAGAGAATGATGCTCATATTGTCGATACCTTCTTTGAAAGAATGATTCTCATATTGTCGATACCTTCTTTGAAAGCTTAAAATATGCTTCCAACAGTTCTCTCTTTTGACATGGGTCAAGGTCTACCCAACTAGGGACAACAATGTTGTTGTACAAATTGAAAGCAATGTAGATTATGTTAGACACATGTTTATCAACACTACTGAGGTAATTGACCATTAAGTCCCCTATATTTTAATGAATCTTGTCACATAATAAAAAATACAAAGGGATTTCATGCTCGCTTGATGATGATGTACATTTCTATTGTCCACTAATTGAGGGTTACTCAAAGATAAGGTACTTCTAAGTGATAATTTTCTCCCTGATAGTTGCAAAGATGAAAAGTAATCATTGGAAAAGTTGGGTGTTGAGTACATATCATATCATGCACTTGTCCAATGATCCAATGATTTTGTTTTATATAGAGGTGAATACACGAACAATGATATGTGCCTAGAATTTGGACATGATAGGGAATATAAATAAAAAACAAGGGTAATACACATGGTTCTCCCAATAAGATATTGAGGTGCATGCCTATCAATCTAAGGATTCAAAGACTCTTTTAGTGTAAAGAGTTTGTTGTGTTGTGGGGGTGGCATGCCTCACATAAATGAGCCAAGAATTATGTGAATCCCAATGGATTCAACAACCATGCAACATGTAGAGGATACATGGCCCAATAAATTCAATGATGAAGAATGAATCTTTTGATTGAGCATAGCCATGGATGGAGTTAACCCACATTCCTTCCAAAACATTAACTATTTTGTTTAGCTAATGGTAATGATCAATAACAATATCCCTACATGGTTTTCCTTCAAGAATGCACATCTTATATGGATCTCATAGTCCTTGGTAGAAGACAGGTAAAGAGAATGGATATCTATCTCTATACATTGATCAATGGATTGAAGCAATTATGACATAGTTACCAACTTGACAAGAACTATCCATAGTTCTCATTTTTTATAGGTTGAATTTAGTGGGTGTTTTAACCCTCATTTAAAAAAGTGTTTCTATTAGTAGCACCCATTTTCTTTTGCTAGGTTAAAATTACAAAATTTTGCAACTATGATATGTAATGTTGTAAGAAAAACCTTAAAATTGACCCCTAAAACGAAAATGGGTTCTCTTGGTAGCATCACTATGTTTTAGGGTTAAAATTACAACTTGTTTGAAAACCATGACCTTGACAATTGGTACCATTGCAAACAAAAAAATTAAAATTGATCAATGAATCGAAAAGTGGTGTTGCTTCTAGTACTCCCCTTTTTATTTCAAGGTTAAAATTACAACCTATTTGATACATTATCTTGACAACCAGTGCCAATGTGAACCAAACCCTCAAAATCAATACTCGAATAAAAAGACGATAACACTTTTTATTTTGTTTTGGGATTAAATTTGAAAAACTAAGGAGAAAAATGATTTGTATTTTTACTTTTTTAAATTGAAAATAAAACATTTTAAATTAAAATAAAATAAAAATAACTAAGTTTTTAAGAAAAGAATTTAAAAAAAATAGAGAATTAAAAAAGAAAAAGTAGGTTATAGTTTCTCTGGTGGATGCACTCTTGAAACCCTCATTCAATGTCTTTGTGTGATATGGAGGATTCCATTGGGAGAGGGCGGGGGCGGGGGGGACCCCTCCTGATGATGATGCCCTGGCTTTCCATGCCATGGTTGCAAGTTCTATTAAAAATGTGAAAGCTCAGTCCTCCAAATTTGTGAAGAAACTGGAAGAGATGCCAAAAGTCTCGCTTTCCCCCTTCTCCTCCTGAAAGAAATCATTGGCTCTCACAGATTGTGGCCTCATCAAGAGTTTCATTGGAATATGGTCGTCCCCTATAAAAATGGCCACTTGGTTGGATAAAAACTAGAAACCCTTGATTAAGGGTTATTTGAATCATTTCTTCTATGAGAGGTTTTTGTTTCCCTTCATGTTCAAGCTCAAAGAAGACTAAGATCTAATTTTTCAAAGCCGCCTGTATTTTTTAGGTGCTAGAGGCATGTATTTAAACAAATGGACTCTGGATTTCAGTCCAGAAAATGATGTTCCATATGTAGTCCTTGGATGGGTCCATTTTCCCCATCCTCCACTCCATTGTTGGAGTGACGAAGCCCTTCAATGTATTGACAACTCCATCGGGAAATGCATAGATCGTGCTGAGCCAAAATAATTATTTTTTCTCCTGTGCTAGAATCTGCAAAGAAGTAGACCTAGAGAAAAGGATTCTAGAAGCAATATTAATCTCTCTAGATAAGTGGAAACACATGCAACAATTAGACTATGATCAACTTCCATTCAAATGAAAAATGTACCAGAAATATGGGAATTTTGTGAAAAACTACAAAAATATGGATTTAGTTAATACCCAGGGGGGAAAACCCTCTGGTGTGGGAAGCTTGGCTCCATCTAGATCGAATCCCTCTTAATCTAAGCCTGGAAGCATAGGAAATTAGAGATCAAACAAGCCCATTACATCATACGAATCCCTATCCCAAGTCATGGAGATTTCAAGGGATGGTCATATGATTCACTTGGGTGATTCTTCGAAAGGGAGCACCCTTCAACCCATTCGTTGGCCGGTTTTTCTCAGTCGAGTGTTGGTTTCACAAAAAATCGTAATGAGACGAGGGTAATATTTGAGATTCCCCCAATCCCTTCTCTCTCTATTTTAGATCTAAGAGTAGAAGATTCATAATTTTTTAAGGATGCATATGTTTCTTTTTCTGAGGAAAAGAATAGCTCGGAAAATGAAAGCATCGAAGAAGAGGAATATGAGGATAGGACATTAGAGGAGAAACTTCCACATCGCTCCGGGAGAAAATATTCTCAAACAATTCGGGAGGAGAAAGCCAACGAATAAATACTACTAGGATATCAACAAACAATCCCAAAAATGATAGGGGCTTCGAAATATTCCAAAAACCCTGGAGAAAATGCAACATTTAAAGGAGGTGCCCCATCAAATCCTCGAAAATAATGAAGTTGGTCTCCTGGAATTGCAGGGGTCTTGGAAGAGATCCTAAGATTTTAGTTGTCATGGATTTAATTAGATATGAAAATCCCCAAATTCTCCTCATCCAAGAGACCAAAATGCACGTCAATGAAGAACTACTTGTTGACTCTACCAAAATTTAGTGAAGCACCACCTATTGACTCTAGAGGTGCCTCCGGGGGTTTGTGCACCATATGGAATAGTTCTAAAGTAAGTTTGATATTCTTCGTGTGTAATATCCTAAATTTTGAAAATTATTAAAGACTTTGCTATATTTATTTTATTAATTTTTTGTTGACTGAAGTTGACCAAGGGTGTTTGATACATTGTAAAGACATTATGAATAATTATTTAATAAAAAAGGGGAGAACAATCTGAAGGTAGTCGTGAAGAGTTATTGATGACCCATAAGGAGGACTGACAAGTGGTGAATTATGAAGACCAAGTGGCATAGAAATTGAGTCGAACTCAAGTGATGCAGTAGGCATCTTCCCAGAAAAATTGATCCAACTCAAGTATGAGTGAGAGATGAGTAGGTGGCTCATTAATGACCAAAATTCCTAGGAAAAGTGAATACAAAGAATTCACATCAATTGAGCAGTATGAGTGAGAGATGAGTAGGTGGCTCATTAATGACCAAAATTCCTAGGAAAAGTGAATACAAAGAATTCACATCAATTGAGCAGGTGGCTCAAATTACTGGGAAAGAAACTAGAGAATGAAGTTTGTGATTTTATGAAGTAGGTTTTGAGGAATAGAGGCTACAGTCTTCGTCCTTATGGTTCAACGATTAGGCTTGAGGGTATTCAGAGCAACTAAGTTGGTTGTTCTGTATTTTGGTTGGGTGGAACGACGGACTTAAGATTATTTTTACCTCCATTTATTTGATTGCAATATTATTATAGGTTCCATTCTCTTTTATAATTGTGTTAGATCTTATCAATATGCTGAGAAAAAGAAATAGAAATGTGATTATTGTTTTTAGATAGTATGATTTAAACTGGGTTTTTAGTGTTGAAATTGAATATGAAAATGTTGTATATATTATATATATATTAGTAGATGTTACAATGTATACATAATAGCAAGTGTTTAAAATAGCATTGGAACCCAAACATTTAAAGAGTACACCTTCGAGCTTACACATAGTGTATAGATAGATATAGGAGTACGACAATACATCAGTTTATACAATAATCATTTAGCTAAAATAGAAGAAAACCGTTGGGTTACACAGTGATTAACGACCATAAAAATAAAGAAACAAGGAAAAGCTAGTATAGATAGCCATCGAATTCATAAATCCACCATAGATATATTATTGATTTAAAACATAGAATTTCCTCATCTAATTTTAAACTAATAACTACTAGTACATTTTTTTCCTTAGCCATCAACACAAAATATATTTCCAGATCGATTACATAAGTGAAATAAGGTTCATACTAAATTAGAGAGACAAAGCGTTTCTGTTTATAAAGTCAAACTAAAGGAACGAGGTCCTTATTATAAAACATACATTAATGAAATAAAAAAACTTATGAAATAATACTGTTAAGTTTAAAATAGAGCCTCACGACTCTATTGCAAAATTATCATAAGAGTTCATAGGGGTTTCTCATAACAAAATCAGACTAGACTTATATAGTTTTCTCTTCCAGGATTTAAACTTTGGGAAGCCTTTAATACGATCGTTCGAAGAAACAACTATCAAGGTATTAAAGGTTCATACACTACGACACCAAACTTTGCCAAATGTATTAAAGGTTCACTTTGAAAACTGTGTATGGTAGTTATGTTTTCCATAAACCAATTTGTACGTAGGAAAGAAAGTGTTGCATATTTATCATAGTGATAATAAATTGAAACTAGATAGGTGATTACTCTAGGGGATAAGGTTACGAGGACCAATGTTTATATATATATTTCAAATAAATACAAGATTGATACATGCGTATTGGAGATTTAGAGTTATATCAATTTTACAACTATTTATTATAGGATTTGATGGAATATCATACCAAGGTGTAAAAACATCTCCTAACTTAAGTTATCAAAATGTTAGTGATATGAGTACTTTACGTTAGGTATTTTTGTTTACAAGTTGTGTCCATGTTAGTAGGATTAACATAACTACATAGTATGAAGATTATGGGTCCACATGGTATTTAAATATAGTATGTGAACTACTTTCTATGTATAAAATTAGAGAAAATAAATTAAATAAAAATAAATAAATTATGAGTGTATTTTGGATGTGTGACATTATGGTATCAGAGTTGAGGTTTCAACACTTGGCCTAGGAAGAATAACAATGAAAGATCTGTGTAGTAAGTTCTTAAGTTTGTTGTATTATGTGACCTGTATTGTTGATGAAAGGTCAAAGATTCAATGGTTTATAAGTTGTTTACCTCCTATATATAAATAAAGAATTGAGTATGATAATCCAGGAACACTGGAAGAAGCAACGAGGAAAGCGAATTTCAGTTATGAACAAAATAAAAACAAAAATCAGAATGTGAATAACTAGAAAGATAAAAAGCGTAATAAATTTGAACAAAAAGGAAAAGGAATAAATTTTTACAATAATTTTTTTGGAAATAGCCATCGGGGTTATCAAGGGAATAGCTATAAGGGTAATAAGCCTTGTAATCAATCTGGGAATAAGGAAAAAGAACAAGTTACTTTTTATAATAAAAATACAACCCAAAGAGAACCTTTGAAATGTTGGGAATGTGGTGACCCACATTATTATAAGGATTGTCCACTCAGGAAGAAAACCAACAACAACTTGCATATTGTTCATGAAGCTTCTACAGTTGATGAGATAGAAAGGAACATTCCTAAAATCAACGCAACATTGGAAAATAGACAAGCAGATCATCAGATTTCAATGGTGGAAGTAGAAAGTACGCTAAATAATGAACTGATCTCAATTTTGATCGACCCTGGTGCTAGTTTAAGTTATATTTCACGTAGAGTTGTGAAGATGTGTAAATTACATAAAAACAAATTTGAAAAGTCATGATTAGTTCAGCTTGATACAGGTACAAAAAGGAAGGTAACTGAATTTGTTGGAAAGTGTGAATTTTTTATGAATGATTTCAAAACATATGTTGATTTGAATGTTTTTCCCTTGGGGTCATATGATTTGTTGATCAATATGAATTGGTTAGAAGAACATAGAGTGATATTAAATTTTTATAATAAGACATTTTTATGTACGAATGATACTGGTAATGTTGTTAATATTAAATGAATACCTAGGACAATTTCTGTTCGTAAAATATCAACGTTACAAATGAAAAAGTGTGTGCGCAAAGGTTGAAAATTGTATGATGTACATGTAATAGACAACGGGGAAGAAAATGAACAAATTAATATCTCAGAGTTTCCTATTTTAAATTAATTTAAGGACGTATTCTCAGAAGAAATTCCAGGATTACCTTGACAAAGAGATATAGATTTTACTATAAATCTAGTACCTGGTGTAGTTCTAGTCTCTAAGGCTCCTTATAGGATGAACTTCTTAGAGTTGAATGAACTAAAGATACAATTACATGAATTAATAGATAAAACATACATCCGACGAAGTGTGTCCCCGTGGGGAGCACCTGTACGTTTTGTAAAGAAAAAGGATGGTACTTTACGATTGTGTATTTTTTATAGACAACTAAATAAAATGACTATTAAAAACATATATCCTTTACCTCACATTGATGATCTATTCGATCAAGTAAGAGGAGTGACGACATTTTCTAAAATCGACTTACGTTTTGGATATCATCAAGTTAGGATAAAGGATGAAAATATTCATAAAACAACTTTTAGAAAGGGGTATGGTCACTACGAGTTTGTAATAATTCCTTTTGGATTAACAAATGCTCCAACCTCGTTCATGTGTTTAATGAATAATATTTTAAGTAAATACTTAGATAAATTTGTTATTGTTTTTATTGATGACATATTAATATATTCAAAAAACGAGGTATGGTCACTATGAGATATTGTTTTTAGAATGAGGTATGGTCACTATGAGTTTGTAATAATGCCTTTTGGATTAATAAATGCTCCAGCCTTGTTCATGTGTTTAATGAATAATATTTTAAGTAAATACTTAGATATATTTGTTATTGTTTTTATTGATAACATATTAATATATTCAAAAAACAAACAAGAACACGAAGAACATTTAAGAATAGTTTTACAAGTGTTAAGGGAACATGAATTATATGCTCAACTCAGTAAATGTGAATTTTATAAAGATAAAATTCAGTATTTGGGACATGTTATTTCTAAAGAGGGCATTTATGTCGACCCGAATAAAATTAAAGCTATAATGGAATGGTTTATTCCCAAATACGTTACGGATATAAGATATTTTATGGGAATTACCGATTATTACTGAAGATTTATTGAAGCTTTTAAAAACATTGTGTATCCTATAACCTCATTACAGAAGAAAGGAATAAAATTTAATTAGACAGAAAAATGTCAAGAAAATTTTAATAAACTAAAAATTTTCTTAACTACCGCTCCTATACTAAAAATTACATATCCATATAAATATTTTGTGGTGTGTACGGATGCTTGCAAGGAAGGATTAGGAGGAGTGTTGATGCAAGAAAATTATGTGGTAACTTATAAATCTAGAAAGCATAAAGAACATGAAAATAATTAAGCTACTCATGATTTAGAGTTAGTTGCTATCATTCATGCCCTTAAGATGTGGTGACATTATCTTATAGGAAGAATATTTTTGCTGATGGCTGATAATATTAGTTTAAAATATTTATTTGATCAGCAAAATCTGAATGCTCGACAAGCTAGATGGTTAACTTTCCTAAGTGAATATGATTTTGAAATAAAACATATTAAGGGTAAATAAAATAAAGTTGTCGATGCTTTAAGTCGTCATGAAGATTTATTCTACATGGACGCAAGTAGTATTTATGATACATATTTGGAAGATAAAATCAGGACAACTGCAGAAAATGATGAAAAATATCAAAATTTAAAGAGAAAAATAACATAAGGTGAAATTGGAAATGAAGAATCGGATTATAGAATAAATAGAAATTGATTATTAATGTATAAAAATGTATTATACATACCTGATTTAAATGAAATGAAATTATTAATATTGGATGAAATGCATAAAATCCATATTTTGGACACCCTGGATACCAGAAAATGATTACTATGTTAAGAAAGGATTTCTTTTGGCCAAACATGAAAAGTGAAGTAGTAGAATATTTGGCAAGATGTCTGGAATGTCAGCAGGTAAAAGCTGAGCATAAGCATCCAGCGGGGTTACTACAACCTCTACCTATTCTGGAATGGAAATGGGAAGTTATTAGTATGGATTTTATAACAGACCTTCCTAAAAATAATAAACAAAATGATTCTATTATGGTTTTTTTGATAAACTAAGCAAAGAAACACATTTTATTCATGTTAAGCCCACTTATAAAGCTATAAATATTGTTGATATTTTTATGAAAGAAATTTTTAGATTACATGATGTGCCTAAAGTTGTAATTTTTGATAGAGATGCTAAGTTTACAGGTAATTTTTGGAAATCTTTGTTTAAGGGTTTGGATACTTAATTAAACTTTAGTACTGCTTATCATCCACAAATAGACGGGAAAACTGAAAAGGTAAACCAAGTTTTGGAGGATATGCTTAGAATGTATGTAATGGATAAGCCTAGTAAATGGGAAGAGTATTTACATATTGTTGAATTTACTTATAACAATTATTTTCACGCTTCAACTAAATTAAGTCGTTTTGAAATACTTTATGGATGGAAATGTAACACTCCAATTTCTTGGAGTAGTCCAGTGGACAGATTAATGTTAGGTCCCGACATGTTTAAGGATATGGAACTAACAATGAAACATGTACAACATAACTTGAAGGTGGCACATGATCGACATAAAAGTTACACAGATTTAAAAAGAAATCCGAGAGAGTTCCAAGTTGGAGATCATGTTTATGTAAAAGTAAAACCTAGGAAAAGTTCTTTGAGGTTGGATAATTGTACTAAATTAGCTCCAAGATATTGTGGACCATTCAAAGTGTTAGTATGAGTGGGGATGGTAGCCTATCAACTAACACTCCCAACTACACTAAAAGTACATAATGTTTTTCACGTTTCTTTATTAAAAGAATATGTGCATGATGCTAATCATGTGGTTGATTGGGATGTAATACATATGGAACCCAAGGAAGAATTCCAAGCGGAACCAGAATGAATTCTCGATAGGAGAGAACTTGTTCTCCGGAACTGCACCATCGGGCAAGTAAAGGTGCAATGGAGGCACCTTAGTCCCGAGGAAGCTACTTGGGAATTGGAGAGTCGTATGTGAGAGGCATATCCAATTATTTTTTGTGAGGACTCGAAAGACCTTTGAGTAACACTAAGGACGATGTTAAAATTTATGGGTGGATGTGTGTAATATCCCAAATTTTGAAAATTA
This sequence comes from Picea glauca, assembly GCA_000966675.3. Lineage (NCBI taxonomy): Eukaryota > Viridiplantae > Streptophyta > Pinopsida > Pinales > Pinaceae > Picea > Picea glauca. The sequence goes on from JZKD02S1617870.1 coordinate 755,526, forward strand.
TTAAAGACTTTGCTATATTTATTTTATTAAACTTTTGTTGACTGAAGTTGACCAAGGGTGGTCGATACATTGTAAATACATTATCAATAATTATTTAATAAAAAAAGGAAGAACAATCTAAAGGTAATCGTTGAAGAGTGATTGTTGACCCACAAGGAGGAATGACAAGTGGAAAATTATGAAGACCAAGTGGCATAGAACTTGAGTCGAACTCATGTGATGCAGGAGGCATATTCCCATGGTCAAACTCAAGTCTGAGTGAGAGATGAGAAGGTGTCTCATTAATGGCCAAAAGTCCTAGGAAAAGTGAATAAAAATAATTCGCATCAATTGAGCAGGTGGCTCATATTATTGAGAAAGAAACTAGAGAATGAAGTTTCTGATTTTCTGAAGTAAGTTTTGAGGAATAGAGGCTACAGTCTTCATCCATGTGGTTCAACGATAAGGCTCGGGGGTATTCAGAGCAAGTAAGTTGGTTGTTCTAGATTTTGGTTGGGTGGAAAAATGACCTTCCGATTGTTTTTACTTCCATTTGTTTGATTATCCAAAGGTTGTATATCTTTTTTTATATATTAGTAGATGTTACAATGTATACAGAATAACAAGTGTTTAAAATAACATTGGAACCCAAAAAGAGTACACCATCGAGCTAAACAGAAGAAAACCGTCGAGTTACACAATGATTGATGACCATAAAAATAAAGAAACAAGGAAAAGCTAGTATAGATAGCCATCAAATTCATGAATCTACCATAGATATATTACTGATTTAAAACATAGAATTTCCTAATTTGAATTTAAACTGTTAACTCTCAGTACATTTTTTTTCCTTAGCCATCAACACTAAATATATTTCCAGAGCGATTACAAAAGAGAAATAAGGTTCATATTAAATTAGAGAGATAATTTTTTTTTGTTTATAAAGTCAAACTAAAGGAACGAGGTCCTTACTATAACACATACATTAATGAAATCATAAATCTGAAAAAATACTACTATTAAGTTTAAAATGGGGCCTCATGACTCTATTCGAAAATTATCATAAGAGATTGTATGGATTTCTCGTAACAAAAAAAGACTAGACTTATATTGTTTTCTCTTCCAAGCTTTAAAATTTGGGAAGCCTTTAATAGATGCAAAAAACATAGATATGTAAACCACAGTTTGAAACCTATAGTAAACCTTAAGGGTGCATACCTGTGGGTGAGGAAAACGATGCAAAATTCCAGGAATAATGAAGTCGATATGCCAGTCCACACACATATCGAACACTTAATTTCAAAACCATTAATATATGTAATTTCTTCCATTCTTTGAATAGCGTGTTGTATAAACTAATATAAAATGGAAATAACAGAACGAATGGTCATGATCAAGCCTTGTGTTTTCCCCATTAAAGGCCTGACACTATGACACCAAACTCTGTCAAATGTATTAAAGAGTCACTTTGAAAACTGCGTATGGTAGTTATGTTTTCCATAAATCAATTTGTTCATTTTTTTGGAGTGAAAGTCGATTGGAAGCGCTCCAGAGGCGGGAAGGAAAATTTCAAAACATGGCAAACCAGACAGCCATGGATCCAGATCCGCTTCTTCATACAGGTACTGTAACTTAAAGGTTACCCTAGATTCGGAGCTGGCGACCCTCGCATTGTTACACTTAACTGTGCACCTGACCGTTCCTCTGCTCTCCATTATCTGCCTGTTTCGTCTTCTCATGGCAGATTGTAAGTTGATTATTGACCATTTTTTGCTTGATAATTTCATTGAAGGGTTCTATAATCATACTTTAATCTGTTGCCTTGGACAGAGTTCATTTGTCCTTTAGCTTTTTAACCCTACAGTCACTGGTCTGGTCCCTGTTTATCTCTAACATCCTGTCGGCCACTTGATCTATGATCATTTCTATAGACATTTTTTAGCTGTCGCCTTGCCCAGAGTACCATTTGTCTTTTATCCTACTAACCCAACTGTCACGGGTCTGGCTCCGGTTAAACCTCTCCCCCTGTCGGCCACTTGATGCCTTTTACTTTTCATTGACCATTCTGCCTGACAAGAACCATTCTCGAGAACCCTCTATGAGAGTGCAGGCCTGCTTACACTGGTCACTTTACTGAGCCCTTGCATCGACTATTTGACATCCCCTGACAGACACTCGACAGCTCAACCATTGGTCTGCACTTGCGCTGTCCCCCATCCTAGTGGAAAGGAGGTGGACCACACAGTTTGTCCATATGGATGCACTGACCAACCAGCTGATGCATCCATCTGATGAGATCATATGGGAACAGGAAGGCTTATATGATAAAGTGGACTCTCTTGCAGACAGGATCCCGCCCATTCCCCCAAAGTTCCCCCTTCCAAGTGAACTATTCACCTCTTCAACTGAAGTCCGGAACAGTGCATTTCCTTCTCCTGGAGTTCTATTCACTCCGTCCTGTACCTTACCAGCTCATCCCTCTGACAAAGGCTTTCCCCAAGCCTTCCACACTGATCAAAGAGCTCCCCCAGGTCGGAGGGTATGGAAGGCAAAAAAAAAGATCTCCCGTCTTGTGCTGGGGGATGGAGTTGGTTTTGAAAACCTTTGCAAAATGGCCACTTGCTCCCTGGTGGGCCGAATATCTTACAAGAGCTTATGCTCCCAGAAGCTAGAGGACTGGATAAGCACGCACTGGGTGACACTCTTAGGATATGCTCCTGAAACTATATATCTTAAGAGGGGGTGGCTCGGATTTCACTGCAGGAATCCAGAAGACGCTACTCTACTTCTCTCATCTTTCTGGGTCTATGATGGCAGTAGTCTCATGCTGAAGCGCTGGAGATTGGCGTTTAACCCGGACACAGAATATTTCCAGCTGAGACACTTATGGGTTTTACTTCCACGACTTCCCCTTCACCTATGGAATAAAGAGGCTTTCAAAGCGATTGGAGACGCACTCGGGAAGTTTATTTCTCTTGATAATAGTTCCATGGATAGTCCCTTGAGGAAAGTGGGGAAAGTCCTGGTAGAATTGGATACTTCTACAGGGTTACCGGAAACTTTAGAGATTACTTGGAGAGGTCGAAAGCTACAACAGCCCCTGGATTACCTTGGGATCCCTTTTCGCTGCAACATTTGTCGAGAAACGGGACACCTTCGCCGCTCCTGCCTTGGTAAGTCCTCACTTAACCAAACTGAAGAAAGAGATATCCTCCTCAACCCTCCAGAATATGTGGACCCGAATCCCTCCCTCGATTTTTTAGAAGTGCCTCCCATACCTGTCTCTCACACAACTATAGGACAAACTGATTCATCTCTGCGCAAAGTTATCCAGAACTGCCTTTCCCTTTATTCGACATTGACTGAGGCAGAAAAAGACACATTTCATAGTTTTCCTTGGATCAATAGAGCTTCAGACCCGTCCTCTTCTCGGGACGAACCGCCTCACCAACCTTCCGATAGCTTACCTCAGACCTCGGCTGCCCAACCACAGACCATAGCATCGTACAGACAACCATTTTCTGCACCCACAGTTATTGATCCAGATGCTCTTCCCTTGGATCCCCCGGGCTTTGGACAGTCGGAAGATGTGGACCCAAACCTTATAGAAGTGTTGGCCTCATCGACCACCCCTTCCCACTTGCAGGATATTGAGCCACATCTAGCCATTTACAGGGGCAAAGAACTCATAAGACCAAGTGCTGAGGCTGCTTGTTCATCCTCCCGGGGGCTGGTAAAAACTGAGAAAGCTATAGCATGGTCGAGAGGCATTGGCACGAATCTTTCCCCGCTTCAGACGAGAAGTACCAGAAAACAAAAGGAACTCCTGAACACTGTTCAAATTGCTCCAGAACACTCGATACAGGAAGGAAAGGCACTTAGAGCAGCGAAGGCCTTGGCTCGTTCTAAATAATGTTAGTGCTATCCTTGAACATTCGAGGGATCGGAGGCACTCTCAAGGCTGCCTCCTTCAGGAGACTCCTGGAGCTTACAAAGCCGGACATTATCTTCTTGCAAGAAACTCTTTCGGAGGCACAGAAAGCCAGGGATTTTGTGTTCCATTTTAGACCTTCTTGGTACACGGTGGCCATTAGTTCCGTCGGTAATTCTGGTGGATTACTCGCGGCTTGGGAGCCAAGTTCTTTTGACCTGAGCCCTCCCTTGATCACTGGAGGCATCCTTTGTATGGGGCATTGCCTTGTATCTTCCCGGGAAATAGCCTTTCTGAATATCTACGGCCCCTGCTCTGACCGAAAGAGCTTCTGGACACAACTGGATGACAGTGGTATTCTCTCCATTCCATCACTCATCGTTGGTGGAGACCTCAACATCATCCTTTCTGCCACAGAGAATTGGGGAGGCAACTATGCTCTAGGGGTTACCGAAGATTACTACAGGAGTATTTTTGTGTCCAACAAGCTGACTGATATTTTACCATCGCAGATCGTCCCCACTTGGAGGAATGGCCGATCTGGCCCAGCTGCCATTGCCAGAAGGTTAGATAGATTTCTCGTAGCAGAAGAGTATTTGTCCTCCACAGTTCTACCGGTCTCGTGGGTTCAACTCCCCTTTATCTCCGATCATGCGCCCGTTCTATTGCAGCTGAGGCCGCCAGACAGAGTTAGCTCGTCCCCTTTCAAATTCAATCATAATTGGACCTTGGAGGCGGACTATAATCTCTTGGTTTCTACGGTTTGGAAAGATTCCTGTTTCAACACGGAGGTCAATGCACAGAGACGACTGAATTGGAAATTGAAAACCATTAAGGATTATTCTAGAACGTGGTTTCATAAAAAAAAAAAAAAAGAACAGGCCCGTCTCAATTCGCTGGAGCATGAAATTTCACAAGCTATTAAAAAATCAACGATTTCTGTATTATCTACTGAGGAGGCAAACGACCTGAAGTTGCTAGAGACAAACAAAAAATCAATTCTTTGTGCACAAGAAAATGCCTGGCGGCTCAAAAGCAGAGCTACTTGGCTCAAATGTGGAGATTCCAATTCAAAGTTTTTCCATAAAGTAGCGAGCTATAACAGACTTAAAAAGAGTATTTGGTCCATTAAAGATGATGGGGGGATTGACACCCGAGGACAGGAGGAGATAAAGAAAGAAGCGGTCGGTTATTTTAATCGACTATACAGTGTTCAAAACAGACTCAACCTCCAGGAGAAGTGTTACACTGCCAGTTTATTTCCCTCGGTCGTCACTGATGAGGAAGCTGCCGCCCTTTTCCCCCCAGTTACCTTGCCGGAGATTGAACACATTCTTCACAAATTCAAGAAGGACAGGAGCCCAGGTCCTGACGGCTGGACGTCAGATTTTTTCCTCCACTTTTTCGACCTGGTGGGAGAGAATTTACTACAGATGGTTGAAGATACACGCATAACTGGTAAGGTAATTGGTAGCTTGAATTCCACCTTTTTGGTTTTAATCCCGAAACAGCAACACACTTTAGTCTTCAGTGACTTCCGACCTATTTCTCTCTGTAATTTAGTTTATAAACTTATAGCCAAAGTGATTTCCAATAGAATTAAGCCCTTTCTTCATAGGTGTATCTCAGCAGAGCAGCTGGGATTTCTTAAAGGTCGAAGAATACATGATGCTATTGCTACCGCACATGAGTGCTTACATTCTATCAAGCATAAGAATTTAAAAGCCCTCGTCTTGAAGTTAGATATCCAAAAAGCCTTCGATAATATCAACTGGGAGTTTCTTAAATTAGTCCTTTTTTCTGTGGGCTTTGGAGAACAGTTCAGCCAATGGATACTTTCATGTGTTACTAATGCCAACTTTTCGGTATTAATAAATGGCGAGCCATCCAGCTTCTTCAAGAGTGAAAGGGGCCTCCGACAGGGGTGCCCACTTTCCCCCTACCTTTTTATCCTGATTATGGAAGGACTTAGCATCCTTCTCGCTAAAAAAGTAGCAGACAATCATCTCTCGGGCTTAAAGTTCACCTCTTGCATTACTCTTTTACACCTTATGTTTTGTGATGATGTGCTTATTTTTTTGAAAGCTGAACAGGAGGAATGGCTAGTCTTAAAAGCAACTTTAAAGCTCTTCTGTCAAGCCTCGGGACTGTCCCTAAACTTCACTAAGTCGACTGTTCACTACTGGGCCATTACAGATTCAAAATTACAGCTCCTAAAGGGAATCATTCCCCTACCTTTCTATAAACTAAGTGAAGGTTTTACCTATCTGGGCTTCCATCTCAAACTGGGATCTTCAACATCAAATGACTGGCAATGGCTTGTGGATCTTTTAAAAAAAAAAATTGGATTCTGGTGCAATAAATGGCTGTCTATTGGGGGTCGATTTATACTGGTCAAGTCGGTTTTGGAAGGACTGGCAGTCTACTGGATGTCACTGGAGAGGTTACCAACAAAGATTATTTCGACCCTTCGGAGACACATTTTCAATTTCTTATGGAATGACCAAATTGGCAAGCGTCGTTTTCATCTTTGCAGTTGGCAAGAGTTGTCCAAGCCTCGGAAGACTGGGGGCTGGGGGCTGAAGCATCTCTCTATCTTCAATCAAGCTCTTCTGGCCAGCGCCTATTGGAGAGCCCTCACCCACCCCTGCATTTGGAGCCGGCTGATTAAAGCGAAGTATTTGGGATCCCTTTCCCTCATTGACTGGATTAGAAAGCCTACACACTTACAGCATTGGTTTTCTCCTTTTTGGAAAGGATTGGTCGCGTCCTCACAGGTCATTCTTCACTGGTTACGGTGGAAACCCGGTAAGGGGACGGACATTCATATTGGTCGGGATTTGATCCTTGGTCTGGGTGACCAATCGATCCTCTCACCCTTGCTGACCGCGAGGCTTGAGGCGCTGAATTACACTACCCTGGCACAAGTTAAATTACAGACAGGTACATTTTCCCTCCTGGATGACTCGCTGGACAGTGGATCCCTGTCCCTGGAGGGTTCGCTGGCCTTAGAGTGGAGCCGTTTCACATCCGCCCTCAAAGGTGTCGGGATATCGCTCACCGATAAGTCTGATTTCTTACTTTGGGCCGGGGGAGACGCCACGGGCGCCATCACTGTTAAAAACCTGTATGCTGCTCACTTACAACAGATGAAACTCGAGATAGACCTCTCTTGGATTCGTCTCATTTGGACTTGGCAGGTCCCGCTTAAATTAAAGATCTTTATCTGGCTAGTGGGTAAAGGGAAGTTGCTTACCTGGGAGGCACTAAGACATAGAGGCTGGGAGGGATCCGGCTTGTTCCCCCTCTGTAAACATGATTCTGAAGATGCACACCATCTTTTGGTACTTTGCGATTTTACGAAGGAGGTTTGGCTACATTTGAACAAGTCCCTCTCTCTATCAGCGGTCTGGGGAGGTAACACGTTCTCGCCCTGCATTGCTGACTGGATCACCCACAAGACAGCCCCCCCGAGCTTAGCTGTTTACACCTGTTGGCAGATATGGAAAGAGAGGAATTTTGCGATCTTTGAAGGACATCCCCCTTCCATTCTGGCGGTTTTACACAGGATTTGGGCCACCTTTCATTGGCACTCTCCATCGTTTAAATCGATTCCTCCAAAGTCTTGTGAGATCTCTTTAAAAGAAGGTTACTCTCTGGCGTGTTTCGACGGAGCTGCTGCATCCTCCGGCTTAAACTGTGGGGCTGGTGGTTTTTTCAAATCACATCCAAACAGAATTACTAGCTGGTTTTTAAACTGTGGGATGGGCACGAATTCTAAAGCAGAGCTTCTGGGATTGTGGACATCCCTTGCCCTCGCCTCATTGTGGTCTCTGGATCATCTACTCGTCCTTGGAGACTCACGTATAATCATAGAGTGGATCAACAGTGAGTGTAAGCTCCATTCTGTGCATATGGAAGGCTGGATGGACCGAACGAGGCAGCTCTCGAAGCAACTCAGGGATGTTCAGTTCCGGCATTTTCCCAGAGTGCACAACAAGCAAGCGGATGCTCTATCCAAACGTGCCCTCAGCGAAGTGGTGGGGCGTTTATCTATTTTCCACTCAGAGAATGGGATCGTAAGTCCCATTACCTTCTTAAACCTGTTTCAATGAGTACACTGTGCTGTCATTAGTCCCATTAGATGGAGCAGGCACTGATCGGGGGATTAATTGCTTCTAATATCCATTGTTGTAATTAATTTTGGCGTTTGGATTAGTGTTAGCACTCCTATAAGCGTTTGTGATGTCCCCACTGCTTTGGTTTGAGGTAGGAGTGGGATATGGATCCGCCTTATTCGCTCTTCTTTTGCAAGCTTTCATTAGCAGATTCCTGGAGACTTCGACTTTACTCTTCTGGTGGTATTCTCTGTCTGAACAGTGGCTGCAAGTCTTTATCGGCGATGGGTACTTTCTCTTCTTTTGAACAGTTATCGTTGGATTGGACAAGACTGTAGGTCCCAGCATCTTCTGAAACACTGCTCATCAGAGCCAGCTATGTAAATGATATATATTTTAATAATATATCGAGTAATTTTTTCTTGGAAAAAAAAAATCAATTTGTACATAGGAAATAAAGTGTTGCATATTTATCATAGTGATAATAAATTGAAATGAGACATGTGATTACTCTAGGGGATAGGGTTACGAGGACCAATGTTTATATATATATATATATATATACAAGATTGATACATGCATTTTGGAGATTTAGATTTATATCAATTTTACAACTATTTATTACAGGATTCAATGGAATATCATACCAAGGTGTAAACAAATCTCCCAACTTAAGTTATCGAAATGTTAATGATATGGGTACTTTACCTTAGGTCTTTTTTTGTTTACTAGTTGAGTCCATGTTAGTAGAATTAACATAACTACATAGTATGAAGACTATGGGCCTACATGGTATTTAAATATAGTATGTGATTAATGTTTATATGTCGACTAACCCAATTGAGAAATATGAGTGTTGGAGATCTCTACAAAGTTAAAATACTTTGAGTATGCAGAAGAATGCATCCTGGTTGGTGACTTTAATGTCATTAGAAATAGCTCAGAAAAGAAAGGTGATTCCTTTTGTCGAGACCCCTTTCGAGAAAATATGGAGAGCATTATGGAGGAGTGGGATTTGCTAGATATTAAGCCCAAAAAAGGAATGTATACGTGGTCAAATATGAGATTTGGTCCAGAACATATTACTGCCAGATTGGACCGCTTTTTGTTACACAACAACTTCCTTTCTTCAAATTACTCAATCAAATCCTTTATCCTCCCCTCCTTCACGTCTAATCATAAACCTATATCCTTACACATTCATGAACTTCCTTAGTATGGGCCTCTCCCATTCCATTTCAATCCCCTTTGGCTCTGTCACCCTAAAGTTCTTTCCTTGGAAGACTTGGGTCCCCGGTACCCCGGTCTATATCTAGGAGCAAAAGATCATTTTGGTTCAACAAGCCCTAAAACAATGGGCTATATCTTCCTTCTCCTTGCTAGGTAAGGAAAGGAAGGAATTAAAAGAGAGGTTATATTTCTTCAAAAAAGAAAATGAGAAAAAATATTTCATGGCCCAACTGCAAAAGGAAGAGCTAAACTTGCAAATCATATATCAAAACATAGTGAAACTGGAGGAGGAACTATGGAGACTCAAATCACATATCCTTTGGATCAAGGCCATGGAAAAAGGACAAAATTATTCCATAACCAAGCCAAGGAAAAACTATTTAGGAATAATGTCTCTAACATTGCGCTGGAAGATTTTTCTATAATTTCTTATTTTTCTGGTATTAAAGCTGCAACAAAAACTCATTTGTCTTCCCTTTATTCCGAGCAAGAGGAGGCAGATCCCTCCAATGTTTCCTCTATAATTGAACACATTCACATCACCATGTATAATGAATAAAACCATACTTTAACCCAACCTATAGTTGAGGTTGAGATCTTTGTTGCTATATGGAGTCTGGCTCTGGATAAAGCTTTGGGCCCATATGGTTTTTCCATCTCCTTTTATATGAACTTTTGGGACCTTATTAAAAATGATCTCAAGCGCATGTTGCACTATTCTCACCGGTCCTTCAAATTCGGGGGTTACACAAACTCTTCCTTATTAGCTCTTGTTCCTAAAGAAGCCAATACTACTTTCTTCTCTAGATTCAGACCCATATCCTTATGCAACACTTCATATAAAATCCTCACCAAGATTATAGCCTTCTAGTTGAAAAAGTACTCTCTAAAGTCATCTCCCCAAACCAAGGAGGTTTTATGCATGACATGAAAATTATGGATAACATAGTTCTTGTCCAAGAAGAGGTTCACTCAAGATTCAAGGTGAAAGGTGTAGATTTTAACCTTGTACAATAAATTAATACAAATGAATACTTCATAAAACATAAAAGATACAATGGCACACACACATTACACATAGATTTTTACCCTAGAAACCTAAATCGTGAAAACCAACAACCTGTTTAGAGCCACACCTCTAATCTTATATTCATCATATACCAGCTGCAAAACAATGCCCTCATACAAGATGAGGATTTCCTTCTTGTGTAACAGCCTTAACATAACTTCTAATGTCATATATAAGACCTTATAATGAACGGTCCATATTTACTACAAAATTACAATATTTTACAAGGAAATTTTCCCAAAATATTCCTCAGGGGCTTTACCCTTGAACCCGAATGGGGGCCCGATCCCCCTTGCCTCCTCATACACATTTCATTTGGGGGATATCCCTTGAACCCCCAATAGAAGGTGGGTAGCTTAGGCATACCTGCATATGAATCAAGAAGATAATCAGGATCCACAACTAACAAGCTCTTCCCCATTATGACCCCCCTGTGCGCTTGACGCAATGTGAACACTAGGTCTAGTCGTGCAAAGAATATGACACATACCCAACAAAAGGGAAAGGTATGGTCATTAAATTGGATATGGATAATTCTTTTGACCGTTTTTAGTATGTGTTCTTATTTCAGTTTGTTGAGCGTTTTGGATTCTTCTCTTAGTTTATCAAATGGATCTCATCTTGCATTAGTTGGTCTTGGATTGCATCATTGGTAAATGGAAGGCCTACTGAGATTTTCAAAATCAGCATAGGCCTTCGCCGAGTTTTCACCCTCTCCCCTCTTCTTTATATAATCATGGAAAAATCCTTGAGTATAAAATTAGAACATGAAAGGCTTGTTGTGAATATTTCGGGCCTTCATATCGCAAGACGAGACACAAATATCAATCATTCTCAATTTGTTGATGATACCCTATTGATTTGATGGGGGGAGCTTCGATGATCAATTTTGTGAGGCTCAATTCAATGTTGGATTCATTTTTTGATACTATAGAGGGTGCTACCAACCATAGAAAATTCCAAATTATGGGATGGAATATTTCCTCCCAAGAGCTAGGAGTTGTCTCTAGGATTTTTCAATTCCCAGTAATTGATAAATGGGCCTCTTTCTGGTACTTTAGCATTCCAATTTCATTAAAAGGTTCAACATCTCAGGAGTGGTGGCCTATTGTATAAACATTAAACCAATAATTTTCTCACTAGGGCACTCAATGGCTTAACCCAGTTGAATAGATCATTTTAATAAAAGCATTGTTTTTTCTCTTCCGATCTATCAATTCTTCATTTTGGTTACTCCAAAAATGATCACTGGACTGGTATGTAAAAAATCAAAGAATTTATTTGGCAAAATGGAAAAGGAAATAAAACAAAATCACCCGGTTAACTAGAACTAGGTTATCAATCCAAAGAATAAAGGAGGTCTAGGAATATGTGACCTAAGATAATGAACAAGGATATAAGGATGAAAATGGTGTGGAGGCTCATTTCAAGTCATGATGCATGGTGGAAAACTACTCTGGTTAGAAAATATTTCACTGGTTCTTGACAAAGATGCCTTGAAATCCCCCCTAAATCCAACAAGGGATCCCTAATGTTTAGATCAATAACTCTTATTCAATCTTCCTTTTGTGAGTACATCTCTTGGATTCCAGGCAATGAATGGTAGATACGATTATGAGAAGAAAAAATAATTGAAAAATGATAGAATGAAAAAACACTTCAACCTAGATCCACTCCAAATGTGGATGCAAGGAAACAATTTCAAAACGATGTTTGATATTTCCAAGTGGAGTCCTTCTTCCCATGAATGGATCGACTGGAAATCTCTTCATATTCCCATGAAAACCAAAACTGGGAAAACCAACAACCTGTTTAGAGTCGCACCTCTAATATTCTATTCATCATATCTTAATTGTTTACAATACAATACATATATAGGATCCCACGACATCCAAAACCCCTAATCCATTGACCTAGATTAGTCAACAACCCTAATTCCTTAATCAAAATCAGAAAACCATCGGCGAAAATCATGTGCTGAAAAAACACTAAAACATTAACTAAAAAAACACCATTTTTTTGGGGGGGGGGTGCTGCCCCCAAACCCCCTGGAAAAGGGGGCTCCGTCCCCCTACGACCCCCCTACATGCAAATAATATAACACATACCCAACACCACTTTCTCTCTCATGCGAAAAATAGACTAAACAAGAAGGAAAAATAAATTAATTTACTCGAGCTATGGCTCATCTCTTCCTCATACAACACTCTACTCTCTCTTTACTCAGAATCCTAACCCTTTACATATATGCATGCATCCACCATATATTTCATGGAGCTTGGAAATAATAACTACTTTCTAACTCATCCATAACCTCAACCATGATCAGTTGGGTTGTTACACAATTAGTTACAACATTTCCTGAATATATTTTCATATCTAGCCTACATGTAGTTTCTTTAAGTCCTTAAGTGTAGTACAAAATGGGTTGGTGTGTCCAGTGCAAAATCGGGTTGGCATGGAATCTGAAACTTGGTGTTGTGCAATGCATATACTTCAGCATGTGCTCATTCCTAACTTGTGGTGTGCGTGTAGTCTTCAAACTTTAGGTGTGAATAGGCCCCCAACACTATTACTTGGCTTGTCCTTGGGCCAACAATGTTGTTTGGTCAATAGCTCATGGGTGAATTTGATATATCCTCTGGCTGGACTTAGTGGGACATGTACCATAGTTCTTGTTTGGGTAAAATATATTGAACTGGCCAGTTGTTGTCGTGATGCACCAGACTTGGAATTAGTTGATGATCCCTTAGAGCTTAGATGTGAATGAAGCTCTCCATCTCCAACATCTCGACCTCTCGCTTGTCAATCTCTATCTAGAATGTTAGAGGATATATGTCTTTCAACATACGATCTAGAACTCCCAACACTATGTGTTCCAAGGCCCGCCTCTAATATTTGGAAAAATCATCCCAGTGCTTTGCATGGCTCTAACATGGTGATGACTCTATTGTGCATGATTGTCGTCTTCTTTTTTTCTCTCTTCGGCTTGCTAGTAGTGGAGAAGACTTGAACAACTATAAGTGACAGAGGGGGTACCCCATGGAGTTAGAGTACCTGATTTAGAAAATATGTTGATCCATGGAAGTGAGATCCCCTTCTCTCAGCCCGATCCGAAAAATCCTTACATGCTAATTATTATTTAATACACATAAACATCTAACTTGATTTCGAAATAATAATGATCCTTTGACTAATTTAAAAATACATGTGAAATTACTTATCTATCCAAATGCACTTTAATGATAAACAACCTGCAAATAATTGAACGAAATAGAACAACAATAATATGTCAGATACACAAGTTTGTTAACATAGTTCACCCACTTTGGGATACGTCTCCATGTATGCTTCCAATTGAGACCTCTTTATTAATGCTCAAATCTTTGTGTTTTACAATGACCTTTTTACACGTTTCTCAAACTCAGAAACAGAGTGCACCATCGAATTCCTTGCGAAATTTCGATAAAACTGAGTATAAATTTCATATAATTCCATTAAGGAACCTCTTGGCACATATTTCGGTGCAATACCAAAGTCTTGATACCCCTTGGAATGAACTTCAAGACCAAAACATACTTTGAAATGATGTCCCATCACCTCAGTCCGTGCGCCCATTAAATGGGGCATGGGCCCTAACCTAGGGCCTCCGTTCGAAGTCCAAGGTGAAATTAAATGTAATATTGTTGGAGTTCCTTAATAACAAGCACTTTTGGCACAACAGTTAAGACGTTGGCATGCATGGAGGAGGTCACGGTTTCAATCCCCACAAACCTCTCTGTTGTGGGTGCTTTTGTTATAACATATGGTTATATATATATATATATATATATATATATATATATATATATATATAGCTTGGAGTTATTATATATGCGGTGTCATATATATTTATATGTGGCATAAATGTTAATTCCCCTGCGAATATATGTCATTTTATAATGACCGTGGGATCGTAAATACTATGGGTCTAGGGCTAATCCCTCGACCCTTTTTTCACCAATTATACCAAATAACAAATTTAAATACATATGGCACCATATATGGTTAATTCACAAATGCGTGGTGTAATGGTAGTTTGTTGGTTTGTTAGGATAGAGACTGGGGTTCAACCCTTTGGGCTCTCAACCAAAATTTTAAACAACCTCATCCATAGTAGACCAATGGGAAGTTGCCATGTGGTAACCTCTCATTGGTCCAATATTTCTATGTGTCAACTTATGATTGGACCACTTGTGTTATACAGATGCCATGTCACCTGCTCGGTTAGACATACAATGTGCCATGTGATGCTCCATGGTGTTTCCATGTCAGTACTATATGAATGTATGATCATGCCATGTGTCACCCTTGAGGTGGTGACAAATGTCACCTTGACTTTGAATTTTTGACCTAAACTTTGACCATCTATAACTTTTGCATTCAAACTCCATTTGAAGCGATTTTTGTGTCGTTGGAAAGCTATCATCAAGCTCTACACAATGGTGTTGTTTTTTTAGAGCATTTGAGATCATCAAATTTTAATAATTTAGATATCCTCTTGGACGTCTATGATCATTCTAGATCTTCCTGGACCTCTGTAAGCGTTCTGGATCCTCCTGGATCATTACTCCCCATTGGAAGCCTTTTGGACCACAACAAGTTTTGATTACTCAACAAATAAGTGAGGGTAAAGCTCCCTCACTTTCCCGATCTCAATCCACTTTTCTTTTCTTGGTTTTACCCCTTCAAGACCAACTCGAATATATTCCACGTCACCTCGTTGTCAAGTCTCGATTCTTTTGTCGAGAAAAACATCTTCATGTAGCTCGTCTAATTATTCTGGAGCAAAATCATCAACTGTCGGAACCTGAATACTTTTATCTTCATCCATAATCATAGGAGGCTCATAAAGTTTCAAATTCTCAACATTTACTATTGAATACATTTGCATGTAGGATGGTAGATCTAAATGAAAGGCATTAGTACCAATTCATACGATGATGTGGAATACAACAAGTGGACTAGTAATAAGCTGACACATGGTAGTCTGCATGCACAAGTGGCAAACAAGTCAACAATGGCATGGCATAGGTTGTGCAACAAAACCAATGATGGGATGCCACGTGGGCCAATCAAATGGTGCCATGTGGCACCTTCTAGAAGGCCAAGTTGGGATACAAATCAAATTTTTTTCTGGCCCATGGGAATCAAACTCATAACCTCTAACTTAACACTCCAACGAATTATCATTGGGATGGTTCGAACCGTTGTAACAAAATTACAAACAAATGTATTTAAAGTTTTTATTATATGGTTATAATTAAATGGCGGTTGGGCCAACCCGACCCACCATTTTAGGAGGTTCTTCAAACTTTAACCATCCCCAAACTAATGCCAAAGATGCCACCAAATATCCTACCAAGTATTTAGTGCACAGTTGGGGTTCAATTTCGCCCTAGGCCTATATATGGGCACATAACCCAACACATATCACATTGTGACATAGATCCTATGGTGACACAAATACCGACGTGTGCATAGATAATGAGATGAGGCTACGGAGTAAAAAGTACAAGACAATACATATGCATTGGAGTGCATACCCAAAAGAGCCTATTTTTGTTGTTGTCTAGATTTGCGCGCCATGAGGTACTTTGTCCAAACATAGGCTTGTTTATTCTCAATTTTCTCATTTTCTTTAGAGGAGTACGATGATAATGTTATTTTTGTGATAATATATTGTTTATGAAAGTCTTAGTCCATATTTCCATTAATGAGCGTCATAGTGCATTGTTTGGCATGTAAAGAGGGTAAAATTGAGCCAGTTCAGAATATGGTCGACTTTATACTCATTTTTCTCAGAATTTTTCAAGGATTTCAATGGTAAACTCTAGTTTTGAGTTTTATCAGTGGATTTGGAGAGTGAATTCAAATTTGGATTTGTAAGTCCATTTTTCAATGGAAGAAATCACATGAAACCCTTCGAGTACTTCCCCACATTTCGTGGATGGTAAATGGGGTAAATCGTTGGCCTAATTATGGACCTAATCCCAAGGGGGAACAGGATATTTGAACCCGTTACCTCCTCCTATGGGGATAGCTTCACGTCTAGCTCAGAACAACTTGAGTTAATCCTTGGGGCTAAATCCATTTTGTATTTTATATTGACATTTTGAGATTATGAAAAGCAGTCTCATTGTTTAAATGGAACTTGGAGGTGTAATAAAATCTATCATCAATATTGTATAATTGAGTTATTTTATTTTCTATTGTTTATCTCATTATTCTTCAAGTTATTCATCATTTTATAAGGTTTTGGATAATAAGCACATCATCATTTTTTTGCAAATCACCTCAATATGATCAAGAGTTATTCTGAATCAAGTTAGATGCTAGTATGGGTTTTTAAAGATTAAGATTCGTATCTAAGTATTTTTTTATCATGACCCATGGAATTTGGGGCAACCATCACATAAGCTTCGAAGCGTAGTTCATGGAACTATTTAGTGGCTTGTTGGTTGTAGTGGGTGAACTATAGGTTGGGACCCTTTCCTACGAGACGAACCTAAATTTGAAACTCTCATGGGAATTCAATTGTGCGTTGTTGGGCCTTCTGTGCAGACTATGATGATGTAGTCATTGCCTGTTGGAAGTAGCCATCGCTGAGTTGAGTTGCAAACCTTGTCGACTTAGCAATCAAATCCTTTCTTTGGTGGTATTTTTCAACCTTCACTCAAAATCTATGAATTAAAATGGTGGAAAGGTGGTCGTGGGAGGTATAGAGAGCTGAGTGGGTTTTTTTCCTATGTGGGCCTTTCCTTTTCCCTGGGAGGTTTAAGATGAATTAGTATCTCAATGTGAATGATTGTGTCTAATTCGCTTGGTGTCTAAAGCTGATGAGTTCTTGACCATGTTGTATTGTCGTACCGCCAATGTACCTGCTGGGTCGTGTAGTCATAATTGTTTCTATGCCTCATACCCGTGTGACCTAGCTGAATATGATTGCTTGACCCTTCACCTCTGTCAATAAAACTGTGTCCCATGCCAAACATGTGACAGCCTGTTGTCTCATCCTGTCAGGTGTATGTTAGGTATTTTCTCCACACACTTGGTTGAAACTACTAAATCTTTTCATGTACCCATCTGTCACGTCCTTCAGATTACCCAACCCTATCCTATCCTAGTCATGAATGCATAATAATATATGTTGGATACCTACCTACCTAAATCCTATTAGGAATTATTTCACAGAGAAATAAAATAATGTGTAAATAAAACACAGAAGAGCATAATACATACATAGACACAAATATACGTAGTTCACCCTGTTACACATTATTTTCGTCATCCCTATGATCGTTAATGATGTAAACCTATCTATTGCCTTTAGAGGGGTCACAGTGGCCTGAGTTCCTGAAGAGAGAAGGAAGAAGAAC
>JZKD02S1617871.1:6291-19326 GCA_000966675.3 Picea glauca
GAACCAACTATTGTATGTGATGATAGAACATGTTCCTTGTTCAAGGGTGACTCAAAGTAGTGAAAGTTGCCAGATTTTTCCCATGGAGATGACTTGTCTTTCTGGAAGATAATATTCTAATATTATTTATTCTGCTAGGCCAACTTGTCTTTTAGGGTTTTCACACATTTGTTTAGGGTCTCCCTTGCTTCCAGAATATTCCATTCTATTCAAAGGTTACACATGGAGGTTAATACCTCCCGCAGCTACCGTAACATCAATACTCCCTCCTAGCTAGGGAGGTATTAACGATAATGGTCTTGAGAGCACACAGACCATTTTTTTGGTAGCATCATCATAGCCACACATGCTATCTCATGATCACGCAGATCAAGTCACGAGCATCATCATCACTATAAATATTGTCTGATAAAACCCTAGCATCAACATACATCATTGTTTACATAATCTCTCGAGGCCATACTCCATCTGAGTAATTGGGCATGATGTTGAATAAGTCATGCGTTGAACTCAACACACTCAACAGAGTGTCTCACATGAGTCACCCACTCAACAGAGTGATATAGTGACCATTCTTCTAATCCATACATATGTCCTAGCAGAATAACTATCCCAACAGATGATGAAAGCCCTGCAATGGGATACAAGGACCATTCTTCTAATCCATACCTACTTCCTAGAAGAATGTCAGTCCTCCCATATGTTGAAATCCACGCCATTGAATATAGAGACCATTCCTACAAGAATCTCAATCTCATACTATTTTCTAATTGGGTCATATGTACCATAGAGATCAATCTCTACCCATATGCCTTAGAAAATATCGATCTTGTATCAACCACCCTAATCGAGACTTCATGTAATTAGGGGGGACTATTCAACCTGATCGGTCCAATCAATGTGCCTTAGGAGAATATCGGTCCTGAACCATTTTCCTAATCGGGCCATAATCTGTGCCTTAGAAAAATACCATTTCATGATAGGTCAATAATCTGTCGACCTGGACCATTCTCCATAGGGAGAATGTCTGTCCACCAATAATCTGTGTTCTTCCTGGACCATTCTCCGCCTGCAGAATGTATTTCCACCATCACAATGAATATCCATCTAGATGGAAATCATATCCAACAGTAGTGGTAGTCTCCATGAAAATTATATAGTAGCATACAACTACTACAATGCCATCCAATAGAACACAACTATGTCTATCCATAGTAGTATACAACTACTTCCCAATGGTACACAACCACTCCTAGTAGCACACGACTACTAACCAGTGACACACAATCACTACTAGTGGAACACATCCATCACAGTAGCATACAAATATTGTCCAGAGACATACAGTTTCCACAACAATCAAATTATATCATCTGATATCATCCTGCATCAACAATATCATCAACTGCATCACCTCTAAGCCATACTAGCATGATGTGAATGCATCATATCTAAGTTGTACTGGCATGATATGGAGTATCATCTACATCATATCTAAGCCATACTAGCATGGAATATCTAGCATGATGCAATACATCATATCTAAGTTGTATGTCACCTCTAATATGTGTTTGCATGATGTAGATCAATGCCTCACTATGTCACCTCTAAGATGTATGATCATCTCTAAGCCATACTAGCATCACATATATAGCATGATGCCAATGCATCATAGATTCTAAGTTGTATGCCACATCTAAGCTGTACTCGCATGATCATATCTAGCATGACACGAGCCCCCTACATCATCTCTAAGCTATATGGTCATCTCTAAGCCACACTAGCATGAAATATCTAGCATGATGTCAATACATCATAACTAAGTTTTATGTCACTTCTAAGTTGTACTTGCACGACCATATCTAGAATGATGTGACTCACCAACATCATCTCTAAGTTGTAATATCATGAACATAACTAGCATGATGTCAATTCATCATATCTAAGATGTACTAGCACGATGATCCTTAGGCCACTATATCAAGAACTCCAACCGTCTGTATCATAACTGAGTTGTACTAGCATGATCACATCTATCATGATGAAAACATCATATCTAAGATGTATTACCATCTCTAAGTTGTACTAGCATGATACATATCCACATCTCATTGACAATCCATGATGCCACATATCAGTGCTCCCTCCCAACCGAGGAAGTCATATCCTCCCTTTCAACCAAAGGAGCAATCTCCATGAGCCCTAGCTTGTCCCTCAAGTATGAAAACTTTATCTTGGACAAAGACTTTGTCAAAATATCTACAGTCTACTCATCAATGTAGATATTATGGAGAACCATTTCTCCCCTCTGGACTTTATCACGAAGAAAATAATACTTGATCTCAATGTGCTTTAACTTGTCATGGAACATTTGGTTCTCTGAGAGCTTCACACATATCTGGTTATCACAATATATCAAGGTCGAATCCAACACCTGATCAAACAATCCATAAACCATCTTACAGAACCACACTACTTCTGTACCAGCATCACAAGCTACAATATACTCTGCTTCTGGAGTGCTGAGTGCAATAGACTTATGTTTTCTGCTAGCCCATGATATCACAGTAGATCCCATACTAAAATACATACCAGAAGTACTCTTTCTGTCATCTGCACTCCCTTCCCAATATGAATTAGTAAATCCATGTAGTTGTATATCACTGTTTGAGACATATCTCAAACCATAAGTTATTGTCC
Source organism: Picea glauca (assembly GCA_000966675.3). Lineage (NCBI taxonomy): Eukaryota > Viridiplantae > Streptophyta > Pinopsida > Pinales > Pinaceae > Picea > Picea glauca. Next base: position 8,992 of record JZKD02S1617871.1, read on the forward strand.
CACGAAGATGTCTCAAGATATGATTTGTAGCTATCCAATGCTCTTTTCTAGGTTTCATCTGGAACTGACTCAACATGTTCACAACAAAGAAAATGTTTGGCCTAGTATTCACCAAATACATCAAGGATCTAATCAATTGCCAGTACTGGGACAAGTCTACTGGATCAGAATCAGAATCTCTCAACTTCCTCAAATCTGTCACCATGGAAGTTGTCATGGAAGTTGTCATGGATTTTCAATCCATCACCCCAAACTTCTGAAGGATCTTTACAGAATATTCCATTCACCACGCTTCTACCATACTTCTAATCCCAAGTAGTAGTGTATGGACCAAGATCCTTCATATCAAATTCAATGGCTATATCCTTCTTACATTGAATAATGACAGGCTTTACACTTGTTAGGAACACATAATCAACATATAACAATAGAATCACAAGTGCATTATTCACAACTTTGTAATAGATATTTGGATCGACATGACTCTTGGAAAATCCAAGTCTTGTCAAGTAGTTATTGATACGTGCATACCAAGCTCTTAGAGCTTGCTTGAGTCCATACAAGGCCTTATTCAATCTTCATACATGGGTTTCTCTTGGGTGTACCTCAAAACCTTGAGGTTTATCTATGTATACCTCTTCCTCAATTACTCCATTGAGAAAGGCCATCTTTACATCCATCTGATGTAAACTCCAACCCATGGATGCTTCTAGAGATATGATGGATCTTATAGATGTATATCTAGAAATTGGAGCAAACATCTCCTCATATTCTTCTCCCTCATGCCGGGAGAAATCTCTAGGCACAAATCTTGCCTTGTATTTATCGATACTTTCATCCACTGCATGCTTTATCTTGTAAAATTATTTAGGCACATTTTTCATACATAGTTTTTCATGGTTGATATTATTCCATTAAAACTTCCTTCTATTCTTTCTGCTTGACTTATTTTTCAAAGGTGGAGGGTTTTGTAATTGGAATATGGTTTTGACTTCTTGCTTTCTTTGAAAGTTCTATCTGGAGCACCATACTTCTCTGCATGATCTCACGAGCTCAAACTGGTCTTCTCTTCTTATTATTATCTTGGTGTATATATATGTGGTTCTACCATGTCTGATACAACATTCTTACATAATAACTTATTTGGAACAAACAAATACATCCTCATGGTAGCTTCCATGAAATCTTGTAAGATAACTTGGAACCTGAAGCCTTGACTGCTATGGAGGGTTGTTGACGGGCGAAATTGACCGTTCGTCAACTGGAAGAGTGGAACTGGTCTGGGGTTGTCTAATAACCCAAGCCGTTTGGGATGAAACACCCTGACGGGTTTAGCAGCTCCATTAGCCGATATAAGTCCTAAGAAAACAAAAAAAGAAAAAACTACTCTAAACTAACTAATCTAACTAAAACTAACTATTAAACAAACTAATAAACTAATCTAACTATTCTATATATACAATTTACTAACTAATACTATACTAATTCTAACTAAATAACTATCTAACTACTAAGAAAAATAAATCTTATTCACAAAATATACAATATTAACAATTTATAGATTTAAATAAAACCTGAAAAACTCATTAATATTCTGTCCTAAGACTGAAAGAGATATTTTTTGTTGATATTATAATTTTATGAACAGAAATAAAACAAAACTAACTAAAATAAACAACTAATATACTAATTCTAACTACAAATCTAACTAAACATATATCTAACTAAACTACTTAAATTATACTAAACAAATTAACGAAAATAAATCACAAACTGACCTGGAGAAACGCTCCAGATTTGTTCTGTGTATGATGATTGTCTTAGCTGATCGATGGGAGGAAACCCGCACCGAATTATCCAGGAGATTCTCGTAAACGATAGTTGCAGTGCTCTTCAAGTATGATTATAGAACAAACAAGACATAAAAATTACAACAATCTTATGATTTATAAATCTTCACAGTTAGATAAACGCGTATGCAAAGATCTATACGAAATGATTCAATTAATGAAGAAGAGAAATCTGTGATTCATTAATTGAAACAAAGTAATTGCTGTATTTTTAAGTAGTGAAATAAATTAGATATGGATAAAACATTAATTAAATCACATCATTCCGCAATGGACTATGATAGCTAAAGTAGTCTATAATCAACTGCAAATGACATGCATAAACTTGAAACAAAATATTGATATTATGAAAGCGAAAGCTGTAGCAATAAAATCAACTCTCGTCTCAGTTTGTATTAGAAATCCATATCCTGGTTCTCCCACAAGTGAGGATGCTCCTTATCACAAATAATAATAATTATTTAAAGACCTTCCACAGGGTAAAACATCCCTGTAGAAGTTATCAAAACTGTTTACATAAAATCTGGGAAGATATCCCAAGTCTGACTAAACTAGGAACCTAAAATAAAAAATAAATCACACAAATATCTCCTAGACTGTCCAGCATGTCCAATGCAATTCGGACGTACCTGAAAAGGGTTAAAAATGGACAAGTTAGGAGTATATTTTGTTAATAAAAATGATAAAAATCTAACTCTATAGACTAGCTACAGAATCTTGCGATTCTGTAGCTGGTCTAAATCAAACACAGAATCAACATTAAAATCAATTCAAATCTTTAAAGAATTAAATTCAAACTATTAACAAGCATCTAATTGCTCTTTGAAAGACAAGCAAATCATTCAAATTGAGATTGTCATACTAATTTGAGATCAAAACAAAACTAAAATCAAATGACTACAGAGATGCATATACTCTGTTTCGTTTGTTGTCACAAAATTGGGTAAATAGGATCGTAACGAACAGTAATGAAATCGCTTTGATATCAAACTAAAACTGATACAATTAAACAAATCGATTGCCTTATCAATCAACAGGAAACATGACCGAATCTATACGAAGACAACAAGATCATTTCCAGTTTCAATACAACTGTATTAACATAAACAAACGATCCATCAAATCAAAACTGGTGTGTCAATTACTACAAACGAAATGATAATGGAATCAATCGATTGATAACANGAACCAACTATTGTATGTGATGATAGAACATGTTCCTTGTTCAAGGGTGACTCAAAGTAGTGAAAGTTGCCAGATTTTTCCCATGGAGATGACTTGTCTTTCTGGAAGATAATATTCTAATATTATTTATTCTGCTAGGCCAACTTGTCTTTTAGGGTTTTCACACATTTGTTTAGGGTCTCCCTTGCTTCCAGAATATTCCATTCTATTCAAAGGTTACACATGGAGGTTAATACCTCCCGCAGCTACCGTAACATCAATACTCCCTCCTAGCTAGGGAGGTATTAACGATAATGGTCTTGAGAGCACACAGACCATTTTTTTGGTAGCATCATCATAGCCACACATGCTATCTCATGATCACGCAGATCAAGTCACGAGCATCATCATCACTATAAATATTGTCTGATAAAACCCTAGCATCAACATACATCATTGTTTACATAATCTCTCGAGGCCATACTCCATCTGAGTAATTGGGCATGATGTTGAATAAGTCATGCGTTGAACTCAACACACTCAACAGAGTGTCTCACATGAGTCACCCACTCAACAGAGTGATATAGTGACCATTCTTCTAATCCATACATATGTCCTAGCAGAATAACTATCCCAACAGATGATGAAAGCCCTGCAATGGGATACAAGGACCATTCTTCTAATCCATACCTACTTCCTAGAAGAATGTCAGTCCTCCCATATGTTGAAATCCACGCCATTGAATATAGAGACCATTCCTACAAGAATCTCAATCTCATACTATTTTCTAATTGGGTCATATGTACCATAGAGATCAATCTCTACCCATATGCCTTAGAAAATATCGATCTTGTATCAACCACCCTAATCGAGACTTCATGTAATTAGGGGGGACTATTCAACCTGATCGGTCCAATCAATGTGCCTTAGGAGAATATCGGTCCTGAACCATTTTCCTAATCGGGCCATAATCTGTGCCTTAGAAAAATACCATTTCATGATAGGTCAATAATCTGTCGACCTGGACCATTCTCCATAGGGAGAATGTCTGTCCACCAATAATCTGTGTTCTTCCTGGACCATTCTCCGCCTGCAGAATGTATTTCCACCATCACAATGAATATCCATCTAGATGGAAATCATATCCAACAGTAGTGGTAGTCTCCATGAAAATTATATAGTAGCATACAACTACTACAATGCCATCCAATAGAACACAACTATGTCTATCCATAGTAGTATACAACTACTTCCCAATGGTACACAACCACTCCTAGTAGCACACGACTACTAACCAGTGACACACAATCACTACTAGTGGAACACATCCATCACAGTAGCATACAAATATTGTCCAGAGACATACAGTTTCCACAACAATCAAATTATATCATCTGATATCATCCTGCATCAACAATATCATCAACTGCATCACCTCTAAGCCATACTAGCATGATGTGAATGCATCATATCTAAGTTGTACTGGCATGATATGGAGTATCATCTACATCATATCTAAGCCATACTAGCATGGAATATCTAGCATGATGCAATACATCATATCTAAGTTGTATGTCACCTCTAATATGTGTTTGCATGATGTAGATCAATGCCTCACTATGTCACCTCTAAGATGTATGATCATCTCTAAGCCATACTAGCATCACATATATAGCATGATGCCAATGCATCATAGATTCTAAGTTGTATGCCACATCTAAGCTGTACTCGCATGATCATATCTAGCATGACACGAGCCCCCTACATCATCTCTAAGCTATATGGTCATCTCTAAGCCACACTAGCATGAAATATCTAGCATGATGTCAATACATCATAACTAAGTTTTATGTCACTTCTAAGTTGTACTTGCACGACCATATCTAGAATGATGTGACTCACCAACATCATCTCTAAGTTGTAATATCATGAACATAACTAGCATGATGTCAATTCATCATATCTAAGATGTACTAGCACGATGATCCTTAGGCCACTATATCAAGAACTCCAACCGTCTGTATCATAACTGAGTTGTACTAGCATGATCACATCTATCATGATGAAAACATCATATCTAAGATGTATTACCATCTCTAAGTTGTACTAGCATGATACATATCCACATCTCATTGACAATCCATGATGCCACATATCAGTGCTCCCTCCCAACCGAGGAAGTCATATCCTCCCTTTCAACCAAAGGAGCAATCTCCATGAGCCCTAGCTTGTCCCTCAAGTATGAAAACTTTATCTTGGACAAAGACTTTGTCAAAATATCTACAGTCTACTCATCAATGTAGATATTATGGAGAACCATTTCTCCCCTCTGGACTTTATCACGAAGAAAATAATACTTGATCTCAATGTGCTTTAACTTGTCATGGAACATTTGGTTCTCTGAGAGCTTCACACATATCTGGTTATCACAATATATCAAGGTCGAATCCAACACCTGATCAAACAATCCATAAACCATCTTACAGAACCACACTACTTCTGTACCAGCATCACAAGCTACAATATACTCTGCTTCTGGAGTGCTGAGTGCAATAGACTTATGTTTTCTGCTAGCCCATGATATCACAGTAGATCCCATACTAAAATACATACCAGAAGTACTCTTTCTGTCATCTGCACTCCCTTCCCAATATGAATTAGTAAATCCATGTAGTTGTATATCACTGTTTGAGACATATCTCAAACCATAAGTTATTGTCCCACGAAGATGTCTCAAGATATGATTTGTAGCTATCCAATGCTCTTTTCTAGGTTTCATCTGGAACTGACTCAACATGTTCACAACAAAGAAAATGTTTGGCCTAGTATTCACCAAATACATCAAGGATCTAATCAATTGCCAGTACTGGGACAAGTCTACTGGATCAGAATCAGAATCTCTCAACTTCCTCAAATCTGTCACCATGGAAGTTGTCATGGAAGTTGTCATGGATTTTCAATCCATCACCCCAAACTTCTGAAGGATCTTTACAGAATATTCCATTCACCACGCTTCTACCATACTTCTAATCCCAAGTAGTAGTGTATGGACCAAGATCCTTCATATCAAATTCAATGGCTATATCCTTCTTACATTGAATAATGACAGGCTTTACACTTGTTAGGAACACATAATCAACATATAACAATAGAATCACAAGTGCATTATTCACAACTTTGTAATAGATATTTGGATCGACATGACTCTTGGAAAATCCAAGTCTTGTCAAGTAGTTATTGATACGTGCATACCAAGCTCTTAGAGCTTGCTTGAGTCCATACAAGGCCTTATTCAATCTTCATACATGGGTTTCTCTTGGGTGTACCTCAAAACCTTGAGGTTTATCTATGTATACCTCTTCCTCAATTACTCCATTGAGAAAGGCCATCTTTACATCCATCTGATGTAAACTCCAACCCATGGATGCTTCTAGAGATATGATGGATCTTATAGATGTATATCTAGAAATTGGAGCAAACATCTCCTCATATTCTTCTCCCTCATGCCGGGAGAAATCTCTAGGCACAAATCTTGCCTTGTATTTATCGATACTTTCATCCACTGCATGCTTTATCTTGTAAAATTATTTAGGCACATTTTTCATACATAGTTTTTCATGGTTGATATTATTCCATTAAAACTTCCTTCTATTCTTTCTGCTTGACTTATTTTTCAAAGGTGGAGGGTTTTGTAATTGGAATATGGTTTTGACTTCTTGCTTTCTTTGAAAGTTCTATCTGGAGCACCATACTTCTCTGCATGATCTCACGAGCTCAAACTGGTCTTCTCTTCTTATTATTATCTTGGTGTATATATATGTGGTTCTACCATGTCTGATACAACATTCTTACATAATAACTTATTTGGAACAAACAAATACATCCTCATGGTAGCTTCCATGAAATCTTGTAAGATAACTTGGAACCTGAAGCCTTGACTGCTATGGAGGGTTGTTGACGGGCGAAATTGACCGTTCGTCAACTGGAAGAGTGGAACTGGTCTGGGGTTGTCTAATAACCCAAGCCGTTTGGGATGAAACACCCTGACGGGTTTAGCAGCTCCATTAGCCGATATAAGTCCTAAGAAAACAAAAAAAGAAAAAACTACTCTAAACTAACTAATCTAACTAAAACTAACTATTAAACAAACTAATAAACTAATCTAACTATTCTATATATACAATTTACTAACTAATACTATACTAATTCTAACTAAATAACTATCTAACTACTAAGAAAAATAAATCTTATTCACAAAATATACAATATTAACAATTTATAGATTTAAATAAAACCTGAAAAACTCATTAATATTCTGTCCTAAGACTGAAAGAGATATTTTTTGTTGATATTATAATTTTATGAACAGAAATAAAACAAAACTAACTAAAATAAACAACTAATATACTAATTCTAACTACAAATCTAACTAAACATATATCTAACTAAACTACTTAAATTATACTAAACAAATTAACGAAAATAAATCACAAACTGACCTGGAGAAACGCTCCAGATTTGTCCTGTGTATGATGATTGTCTTAGCTGATCGGAGGGAGGAAACCCGCACCGAATTATCCAGGAGCTTCTCGTAAACGATAGTTGCAGTGCTCTTCAAGTATGATTACAGAACAAACAAGACATAAAAATTGCAACAATCTTATGATTTATAAATCTTCACAGTTAGATAAACGCGTATGCAAAGATCTATACGAAATGATTCAATTAATGAAGAAGAAAAATCTGTGATTCATTAATTGAAACAAAGTAATTGCTGTATTTTTAAGTAGTGAAATAAATTAGATATGGATAAAACATTAATTAAATCACATCATTCCACAATGGACTATGATAGCTAAAGTAGTCTATAATCAACTGCAAATGACATGCATAAACTTGAAACAAAAGATTGATATTATGAAAGCGAAAGCTGTAGAAATAAAATCAAATCTCGTCTCAGTTTGTATTAGAAATCCATAGTCTGGTTCTCCCACAAGTGAGGATGCTCCTTATTACAAAAAATAATAATTATTTAAATACCTTCCACAGGGTAAAACATCCCTGTAGAAGTTATCAAAACTGTTTACATAAAATCTGGGAAGATATCCCAAGTCTGACTAAACTAGGAACCTAAAATAAAAACTAAATCACACAAATATCTCCTAGACTGTCCAGCATGTCCAATGCAATTCGGACGTACCTGAAAAGGGTTAAAAATGGACAAGTTAGGAGTATATTTTGTTAATAAAAATGATAAAAATCTAACTCTATAGACTAGCTACAGAATCTTGCGATTCTGTAGCTGGTCTAAATCAAACACAGAATCAACATTAAAATCAATTCAAATCTTTAAAGAATTAAATTCAAACTATTAACAAGCATCTAATTGCTCTTTGAAAGACAAGCGAATCATTCAAATTGAGATTGTCATACTAATTCGAGATCAAAACAAAACTAAAATCAAATGACTACAGAGATGCATATACTCTGTTTCGTTTGTTGTCACAAAATTGGGTAAATAGGATCGTAACGAACAATAATGAAATCGCTTTGATATCAAACTAAAACTGATACAATTAAACAAATCGATTGCCTTATCAATCAACAGGAAACATGACCAAATCTATACGAAGACAACAGGATCATTTCCAGTTTCAATACAACTGTATTAACATAAACAAACGATCCATCAAATCAAAACTGGTGTGTCAATTACTACAAACGAAATGATAATGGAATCAATCGATTGATAACATGATCTGTAGGATTTGTTCAATCGTTTTTTATTGCTATTTGGGGCAAACAAATCGATTGACATCGAAAAAAATCGTTCATTTCAAAACGAACTTATTAACCGAATTTGACAGAGATAACATATGTCGACCAATTCCTTTTGCAAATTAAAATCAAGCAGAGCAACATCTATGATACGAATCCAACTCATGAAAAGCATCGTACTAACTGAAGATACACATATATCTAATCAAGAAAAGAGCGAATCAAATAGTTGGGGTTTAACATAGTCGTTGTGAATCAAAACTGTTCCATGATTCAGGCATAGATATCATTTGTACATGCTTAAATGAAAATATTGTTTTCATGAAAAACATAGTCGTTCTTTCCGAATCGGAATCGATCAGAGTTGTATTCCTAATTTAGAAGATTACATCACGTCAATTCAAACTCACGAAGTCGTTCCAAAATCACAGCATACGAACTAACCATAACGAAATCAAATCAAAACAAGATCGTGCTCTAAATTTAGCATGAAAACCTCCTATTTAGATTAGATACAAAACAAATCCAATTGAAAGAAAACCATTGATTTCGTTAACTTAACAAACAAACGAATCAAATCCGATGGAAACCTATCAATGACTAAACTGGGCATGAGAAAATCGTGTATCCAAATCAAAACTTCATTTAATTCTAGCAAAGCGAAAACAATGTACAGGATGAACGACATTATGACAGAGCCATTTCAAATGATAGACAGAGCTATTTGAAAACCCAACTCACATCATTATATTAATTCAAGGAATTCAAAAACGAAAATGATATCGAAATTCATACCTGGGTGACAAGCAGACAGCTTGATCATGACATTTTGGAGTTGACAACGGCTGTAGCCGATTCAACATTCCTAAATACGATGGAACCAGTGGGTTTCTGCTTCCTATCATTTGCTTGAAGATTGTCTCTTTGGCTAGTCAACACTGCAACTTGGTTCTCCAGCGATTTGATTTTAGATTGAAGTAAGGGAACGTCTATATAGTATCGTTCCAACCACACATCACATTGGTCACATGACGACTGTCCGGGCTTCGAAAATGCAGGTGAGGGTTTGGTTAAATTGCCGAGGGTTTCGTTAGGTAGTTTGATCCCTGGGTAACTAGGATTGTTTCTTAGGCAAGGGGGGAGATTAGAAACAAATTCATAGGGTGGTTTGGAGCACAGACCCTGTGAGTAAGGGTACTCACTAGCTAGGAAGCGTTCTATGTCAGAGTCTGAATCCTCACTAAGGACTATGGGCTTCTGCTCAACACTAGGTTTAGGCTTATTCCTAGCCATTCTCGAGATAAGCTAAGCATTCTTTTTACCTTTTCCATCAACAGTAGGGTTACCCCTAACCTTTTTGCTCACATGCTTTTTTATAGCCTCGGCCTTGTCTGCTAAGACGTCGGGTAAGTCAATATCAGGGTCGATCGAGGGTTTAGGAGAGGGAAGTAGGACATGGAAAGGCACGGGTGGCTTGACCTTGGTTTCACTAACCACATGCTTGTCAACTTGGAAGGGCTCTGCATCAGCAAAACCATTCCGA
>JZKD02S1617871.1:38323-64094 GCA_000966675.3 Picea glauca
TGGGCTTCTGCTCAACACTAGGTTTAGGCTTATTCCTAGCCATTCTCGAGATAAGCCGAGCATTCTTTTTACCTTTTCCATCAACAGTAGGGTTACCCCTAACCTTTTTTCTCACATGCTTTTTTATAGCCTCGGCCTTGTCTGCTAAGACGTCGGGTAAGTCAATATCAGGGTCGACCGAGGGTTTAGGAGAGGGAAGTAGGACATGGAAAGGCACGGGTGGCTTGACCTTGGTTTCACTAACCACATGCTTGTCAACTTGGAAGGGCTCTGCATCAGCAAAACCATTCCGAGAGATAAAAGCTTGCCGACTATCACTGTGGAGTTTTAAGTGATGAACAACGATGAGTCTGATTAGGCCATGGTGGAACAGGCTACTATCAACCTTCTCCCTTTTAAACCTTTTTGAGATTTTATAAAGGCTACGCTGGAAGTAGAAAGGCATATTTAATGGATACCCCATAAAATTCATTAACAGTCGAAGGTGATAAAGAAAAACGAGTCCATATCGACCCTCACAGGTCACGAATTGTTTGACCACCATCAAAATATCATTCCATCGTGGTTTAAGCGTGGAGATGGGCATACCTCTGTCACAGGATGTGACCTTTCGTGAGACGAAGAGTAGTGGCCATGGCACCTCCTCCACTTTAGAATTTTTAAACCAACGCTGGCCTTTGGACGGTAACCCTGTGGCAGAGCTAATGAACTCTTCACTGATATCCAACTGAATGTCACCCACCTTGGCCCTACAGCCATCAAAAGTCAGGGTGAACTGCTATGCAACAAATAGATTAAAACCCTCGAATCATTGTACAAAGGTGAGCCAACCGCTATCCTCTAAGTCTTTCCGGGCATTGTCGAACAGTAGCAAGGCTTGGCTACCGTTCGGCTCGATTCGCACCACCGGCGCCATGGAGCTGAGCACACGGTAAGTCCAGGGTTTGGATCATAGCACACACAGGAGAAAAGTGCACGAGGGGTTGCCAGAGCTAGCAGAGGTGAAACAGGGATAAGGGATAGGCATTAATGACATTGTGTGAAGGTGGTGGAGCTATTTGCTGGCCATGCATAATAGTTATTGCCAATGGTACAACCGCCGACACTTATAGATGTTCAACCCACTATTGTATAGTTTAACAATTATGTCATTTTCCCGACCAATGAAACCAATGGTAAGTGTATTAATCATTTGTGTAAGCAATGGTTATACCATAGTTTTAAAACCAAACATACAAATTGAAATCAATACCAAGTGTTTAACCATGCGACATGTGGTGTATAGAACGATTTACACCAAGGGTTTAAACCATAATACCAATGCTTTTATGAAGCCAATTTGCAAAGTAATTTGATCAAATAACATGTAAATCCAACTGCCAATGCATCACAATTTAATGAAATGAAATTACATAATCAGTCAAAGAATGTCCAATGAGTACAGATCAAAAGGTCTTGCCAACTGTATAATGATAAGTAAAATATAAATGCAATGGACATATCAACAAGAATGATAACGACAATTCAATACTAATTTTAATGCGACTTCGAAAGGCCAAGTTTTCATGCTTACAGTCGTGAAAACAAAACGAAAGTAAGTGTGCAAATGGCGCAAAGAATAAAAGTGTCGTTTATTTGAGAATTGCGACGAAAAATTAAGGTTTGCAAAACATTGGTGTAGGCAGCTTATCGGATAGTGAAAATGTGAATTGGCTTCCAACAAGGGTGCACTTGTTCCTTTGAATAAAATGAATCCAAGATTACTACTTGGACAAGGTTTATAATACATTCCCTGCAAACACACTCGTGCTTTTCTAGAAGATATAATTTGAAAGACATATACAAGTGCATACCTTTGAAATATTTGTAGCATCATCTAGCTTGTCTTCTAATCTAAAACTAGATACCATCTTGACAAGGAGAGGTTAGAAACTGAATCAAAAGGTTAAATGATTAGAACAAGCTAGAAAATATGAAATTTCAATTTTTACCACATAATCAATTTGACCAAAAGTCAACCTTTGACTTTGACTTTGACCAAAAATTCAAACTTGACATTTTTTCTAGCTGAGGGTACCAAGAGGTGTGCTAGGTTAGGGCACACTAGAATTTCAAATAAATATGCCAAACACTTTACTATAGGTGCCCCAACAAATGGGTTAGGGTTTGTTGTTGATGTGAAACCTGACTGCAAATGCAACTGCAACTGATGCTATAATGAGCTTGAAAATGAACTTACCAATCTACCTTCCAGTTTTTAGAATTTCTGAAGATAGTGTGGGCCCATAACTTGTTAAAATAATTGATGTGCTCATTTTACAATAGGCACGTAGTCACCCTGAGCAACTTTAACCTTTGACAAAATTATTCTGGAAAGCCATACTAGAACCAATAGATAAACCCTAGATGCTAACTGCATTAACAACTCAAGACAAGTTGGGTGATCCTTCTCCAATGGTAGCACATAAGAGAGAGTATCTATATCCATAGAACAAGTACCATACACAACCACAACAGTTGCAACTTCACTAATATCTCAAACTTGCACCATACTTAGCTAGTACATCACCAAGAATATCACCAAGAGAATCACCAAGAATATCACTTGATAGTGCTAGAGAGAGACCAAGACCAAGAAATGACCATACACCCTTATTCCTCCTTGCAGCTGCAGTTGAAGCTGCAACTACAACTCTCCATAAGACTTGCGCTTTGACTGGTTTTACAAATGAGCTAAGACATCATCTATTAATATTAATCTATCTAGTGACTTTTCTGGCTGGGCCAACCAAACTTTCTGGTAATTATATTTTTTGTTTATCTTTTTCTTGTGGAGTCGACTTGTCTTTCTAGAAGATAATATTCTAATACTATTTATTCTGCTAGGCTGACTTGTCTTCTAGGGTTTTCACACATCTATTTAGGGTCTCCCTTGCTTTTGGAATATTCCATTCTAGTCAAAGGTTACATGTGGAGGTTAATACCTCCAACATCTACCGTAACATAAATAGGTTGTCAGATCATTCGCGACAATTTAGTCTTCTAATTCATGCTCCCTTTCCCTCCACTCCAACCTTTTTTTTAGTTAAAAACCTGCAATCAACATTATAAGGAATTTGTCATTTACCAAGATCCAAAAATCCTGGGCATTTTGGCCCTAAATTTTAAAAAATTGTGACACTTGCAGTTGTCACACTTTACGATAGAGGAGACTGCAACAACTACATTTGTCATGGTCTTCAATATAGACTTCCTGCGACAATTGTAAGCCACGTTTTAGGGCTTGGGACAAAGCTCTGAAATTACTAAATACTGAATAAAATGCGTAAAAACATGCAAAAAATGAAAGAGGAGGAAGAGGTGACTCACCTAGAAGCGAAGAAACTGAAAATGGATATCTGGTTTGCTCGAAATCGAAGCTTGAAAAATCACTCCATTGGAACTATTCTCCACACTCAAAATACTGAAACGACAAATGGTAAATATGAATAAGTTTTACCCCTTTTTTTACCCTAGATGGAATATTCTTTTAACATTCTTTTTCATATTTTACCCACTTTTATATAGTTTCAAAAAACTCAAAGTGAAAAATAATGTTTTGCTTCAGATTGTGCATATATTGTGGTCATCTATCGGAATCAAGAAACTACAGCAATGCCAAAATTTTTATTGTTTTTTCAAAAAAATTAAAAAATATACAAAACATCATAAGGATTATCCTTGAATCTCTTTTCGAAACCCTATTAAAAAACGAAAAGATTGTCGAGTGAACTTTCTTCCTTCACACTTGTAAAATGATTTAAAGTGTTACCCTTGTTTTCGAAGGAGTGTCTATTCAGAATAAGTTTACACCTTTTTCTGATCGGGTAGATTAATTACGAAAAATGTATGCTCTAGGAATACATCGGTATTTGCTAGAAGAGTTCTCCCTTGAATTGTTTTATACTTTTTCGATCTTGGGAGACTAAATTTACAAAAATACCTTATTGGAGTTTTCTTTAAGTGTTTTTCAAACTCTCTAAATATGAAAAACCATTGAGTTTTTTTCCTCCGGACTCATAAAACTCACATTGGAAGACCCATATAGGACCAAACCACTCCTTCCTAGAGTTCGTTAAAAATACTCTGTGGGACTTGTCCGAAGGAAGAGATTATACAATGAGCATTTGTTATCCTCCTCAAGATCATTAAAAAATAAAGAGGAAATTTCCAAGCAGGGGAAAATTGGGAAGGGAATCTCTATTGAATCTGTATTAATGGTAGCAATCGCTCTCGAACATGACATCTTTTACCTTTTGCGTCAAAGTTGGAAACCCAATCGTCTCTTGTCGATCATACCCTTTTTGCGAGATTTTTCCCTATGATCCTCTATTTTGAGATAGTGCTGCCAAGACTTTTGTCATGTCAATGTTTGAGATAAGTTCAACTGAGTATCCCTCTATTGCGTCAGCCAAACTTTGTAGTTTTTTAAACCTCATTGGCCATCCCTGAGTAGGTTCTGAAATTACTCTGAGATTTACTATAAATATTGTACCTGATTCATGTCGTTGATGGAGGATACATCAAGGCCCTCCTACGATGAATCATTTCCTGTCGACGCCAAATCATTATCTAGGAAGATGATTTATAATCTATTTAGTACCTTGGAACCTACATGCCTCAATGGTAGGTCTCCTTGCTTTTGAAATGGATTTTACATCAATGACCTCTGATCAAAATATTATGTCAGATGTTTGACTTCAACTCATTAATTCACATTCGAAGGGATGCACTACAATACCTTGGGGGTCATTGACATTAATGGTGATTTCCCTCGCACTTTTTAATGGTATACATCAATGACCGGTAATCAAGCGGTTTATACCATGTTCAACATCAAGACATTTATTCACATGGTTAGAATCATACTTTGGAATTGAAGACAAGATGAAGACCCTAAAGACCTTCCTTTGAATATTTATTTCCACTAGATGCAATGGAAAGTACTAGAATAATGTTATCACATAGATCCATATTGTATTGATTCGTGGCTATGTTAGTGTTCGTAGATCTGCAATGTATATTCTCATGGCTATGAATCCATTAAACTTGTGGCGATATGTATCCACATTTTATTTCTGGTGGTCATATCATTAGTAAATACAATCATGTATCTGCAATGTATTTTTCATCATCCATGCTTAGAGTCATTTTTATTCTGAGTATGGGAATTCTTATCTTAGTGATGATATAATATTGTACTGCAAAGTCCTTGTGTTGTTGGCAGGTTTCCAACCGGTGCATTATTTATTTCCAATACCCATATAGCAAAGTATTTCATTTATCATCTCTTTTAACTTCATACTTTGGGGGGCATTATGTTATACAACATTTTGTCGCAACAAGTGATACTTCCTATTCTATGACATCTAAAGTATAGAACTTTGGAAGAAAACTGAGAGAAAGTATTCTTGGGAAGGATCAACTCTAAAAAAGCCCTAAATTACAAAGTTGTCACTTGTTGTTTTCTAGCAAGGTGCGACAACTTCACTTGTCGCATGTTGCATCACTGGAAGGTGCGACAATGTCACCTTTTTCTTAGGTTTAAGGGTGCAACAACCTTTGTACGTGGGAAAAAAGGAGAAATTCTCGAAGCTTCTAGAAGAGAAACTTTGATGATGATTTGTTTGTCGATTGGCTTAGATCTCACTCGTCTCTCCTGATTTAGTGAGATCCTAACCTCTCATACTAATCTCCTCATGGCTTCCTCTCCAATATATAAATGGAGGCAACTTCTAAAGGGAAAGGATAATAAGTGATGAGCAATAAAATAATGGTGAATTGAGAATAGCTCCTGGTTTGTAATTGAGAGTTTGTGAAGTTCATTTTGGTCCTAAGAGTTTTGGGATAATGTGTTCAAGATATAGTGATGGCATTAATGGAAGTCACTTAGGTGCCATAACATTGAATTGTTGGAAGGAGTTTGTCAATGCCAAGGCTTGGTTGTAAACTGCTTTTTGATTTATTAATACAATTATACATTTTCTTTTTCTAATAAAGGTTGTCAATGGTTTTTATTTGTATTTCTATTTGGCTATTTACATAGATTCATTGAAACATATGTATGCTTGTTACTTTCACTGGTTCTATTTGATCCTTTTTACAGATATCCATTTCTAAAAATCATTGGATCAAGCTTAGAGCTACAATCAATAAGCACAAACTTCAGTTAAAAAGGTATGAGTTTTCTGTCCTTTTGCATTTCATTTGAATCTAAGGAAAGGGGTGTGTTCTAGTTGGTTTTGTTCTAGTTTCGGGTTCCCGAACTATGGAGATTTGTTTATGTACGCATTAACGAATTTATCCATAACACTCATCTTGGAGGTCATTATAACAACCAAAGTGGACCCTCTTGCACACATCTTTATGGTATTTCTTTAGGGATGAATAGGTTATTACATGGGAGAAAGTTATTTAACCACCATTGTTATTTTTGGTGTATGGTTGGTTTCTCAAGGTATTATTGGCACATTTATTGATAGAGATAACAATTATTATTGGCACACTCCCCTAGGGTACATCTCCCAAAGGAGTATGCTATTGTTGTTTGGCCTAGTCAATGTGGTCCTCCTTGCAATTTTATCTAGGGCACAATTTTGAGGATTATTTTATTGATTTGGCTCTAAATCCAAGGAGACATAACTAACTACCTTGAGACACTTCTCCATAGGTTATTTTGTATTATCTTTTTTGGTCAATGTAGTCCCATTGCACACATATCAAGGGTTCTTCATGTTGGGGATTATTATATTGTTTATTAATGGAAAGTTATAACTACTTTTATACACTCTTAAATGATGCATCTCTTCATGGAATATTTTTGTGTTATTTGGCCTAGTGAAAAGGGGTCCCACTACCCCTTCTTCCATAGTATCCAAGGGCACACCTGCTCCAAGGATTATTTTACATTATTTGTTCGTTAAGGGGCTTCCTTGGAGAACACCCTCTTTGTAGGTGATTGAAACTTGGGGTTTTCACCATCTTGAGGAGTAATAACTCCCTCTCTTGAAGAATGTTCCATCACCTTTGACTTGGAAAATATATTATTTTATTGGAGGGTGGTTATTAAAGGAAAATATTGAGGATTGTTCCAAAGGAGAAGAGGACATATGCCACCTTGCATGGGATTGCATGTGTATGTTTCTTGAGGATGATGAGATGACACATTGCATTCCTCTCATCATCGTGGAATTATTTTATTATCTATGTGGTAATTTTCTCTTGGAGAGCCCCATTAATGTTTAATTCTATTATGTTTCTTGGAGAATAAAGTGGATCTAGATTCCACTATTCAATATTTTAATATAAAGGATATTGGGCTTGAATCTATATAAGTTTTTTCTCTCTCTATTTTTGTATGGTTGGATTTGTGGATTTTTTTTTCCTTTTGGGATTTGTTAAATATCTTGAAGGAAATGGAAAGTTAGGGGTTTCTACTAGTGTGGTATATTTTTTGGACTCAATAGTGGTGAAGGCTAATGATGGATATCACTTGCAACTTAAATGTGTTATATCACTTGCAACTTAAATGCATTATGAAGGGCTAATTCATGTGTAGCTTTGTTCCTTTTTAGAAGTATTTTAATTGTGGATAATTTCTCTTTTAGCTCCTTTGTGTTTATTGTTGGAAATGTGAATGAATATCTTTATTCCTAATCAAGAATTGGCTTCCATTTAAATTTTTTATTAGTAAATACACATTCATGAATCTTTTAGAGGTTTTCCTACTTAAGATTACTCCAAGTCAATTTTTGTATTTTGTAGACCACAAGATAGGGTATATGTAGCTTGTTTATTTCAACTTCATTTTCTTCCCATCACATAAGAAAGACGCTAATAATTACTACCCTTCCTAGATTATCTTTTGACTCCACTTTCCCAATGGATTGAGTACACTAGTCTTCATCCATCCATCACCTTACTCAAAGCCTATATTACAATCTTTCTTTTGCTAGAGCTATTTCTCCATTTCACCTTGAGACTAAACTATAAAATATTTATCAATCCTATCTCAGGGATGCCCCCCTTGTGTTGGAGGAAAGATAGCCTAAAGTGAGAGGAAGGCTTGTTGTGGTGAAAATGGTTATCCTCACTAAGTTCCTCTAAGGTTTCACTTTTGTTTTAGGGATTTACCACAAGAAGTGAAAGTTTGGATGGCAACATGTGTATTAAGTGTTCCAGGTGAAGAAGTTGGTATTGTCCTTCCATTGCATTGTTGAGATTGTGTTGGATAATATCATCGTAATTGAGATACTCATTATTTTCATTGTAATTATCATCAACATCAGAATCCAATGGACAATTGGTTATGGTAATGAGGGTTGGTTGAATCAATTTTCAAAAATGTACTTGTATGATGTAGTTATGAGGGTTGGTTTCTATGTCCACTAAGGGGAGCCAAGGTTCTGTTTCTCGAATAACTATGAACCATAATAAAAACATATCATATGTTGAGCATAGTTCTTGATATATTCCATTACTGATGTTATCTAACCATTTGTAAGAAAAATCATAGGCCTGCATTTGTCTTTCCTTATATCCATCCAAGAACAATGAATAAGAAAACTTGATCTTACTGCTAATTCCATAATCTAACCATGTATTTATATTATGAAATAACCTTGGGGTATAATAATGTTCAAGGGTCAATCACAAACTCGAACATTTGAGATGCTACCAGAGTGACATCCATGAAATAGAGTGATATTTTGTAACAAATACCAACACTATACTCATTTTGATCTTGATGTGGGATTAATAATAGGAAATATTTTAAATCAACAATTTTGTTGGCTAACAACTAAAATTCTTCATAAACTTGGGGTACTAGATTAGAGAGATTTTCTAATTTGTTTGTTAGCTTCCAATGGTATTTAATAATGGGTAGGTGGAGCATTTGTGCTTAGGTAGGTTCAATCTATGCAAGGACTAATCTAAGAGGAGCAAGTCTTATTTTACTCAAACAACAAACCAAAGTGACATGTTTAACAATGTTTGTATTTATAAAATATTAAAAAGGCGTACTTAAAACTATATGATTATAAGAATCATATATTTGACAAAAACTAAATTGAATCCATGCTAAATCAAATTTAACAAGAATATTGGCCTCAAACTTATTGAGACTATTAAGCCATTCCACATTATTGAATATGTAGAGCTATGCATGGCTTTCCAAAGTCCTTCAAATATATATGGAGTGGCTAAATTTATAGAGATACCATAATTGACAAAAATTGTGAGACATGTTCCTTAGATTTATAAATGTATAGGAATATAGATATAAGGGATGGCCAAAATATTGGTAAGTGTTGTAGATTATCATTCGATTGGCCTTTGAATGAACATGGAAAATTATTCAGTTGGAGCAATATGCTTGACGACTGGGCTAATTTTTCATCCTCTTTGAGTTGGCCCATAATGATTTTCCATATATCTCATTTGAGTTCTTGCAACATAGTCATTGGTTTTGGATGAACGTCTTCAAAATATTTCCATTATTGGATGGAGATAGAGCATTGTAAAGAAATGTCATACTTAATCAATTATGGCTCATCCAAGATATTTAGATTATTCCACCATTTCAGTTCAAGGAAATATTGATCTAGACATTGAATAGACCAAGAGTTATGTTTCAAACACAAGGGATAAACTTGGCATACATACTTAGTCTTGAAATCAAGTGTGAAACATGCAAGAAGGTAATTCTCTTTCATTGCATTTTCTACCAATGATGTAGAGGATTGGTTTTTGGAGTGTAGGAAATAGGTAGATGAAAAACACAATAAGCTCACACATTTAACTATTGAATTGGGTTTGGGCTTCTAGGGAGAGGTCCTAATATAGGCCTTGAAGTATTCAACATGCTTCACGATAGCTAAATCTCAACCTTTTGCCAGAAATAACACAATTTTGGATTTGTGACAACATCATAGTTTGATGGATTTAATAGAGAATAATGATTGGGTTAGGATAAAGTTGGGGAGAATTAAATTCTTATGCAGAGGTATTTTCTGTAGTCTCAGTAGGACTTTCAATAAGAGAACTCTCAGGCATTTCTTGTACCTAGACTTCATGAATAATGAGAACAAGTAGTTCAAAATGGAATCAATTATATTTATATTCTTCATACTAGTGTTAAATTACTTATAGGCTAGGTTGGAGTGAGTGCTTGAGTAGTAATAGTTGTAGTAGTAGTATTTGAACTCTAGATTGTGTAGGGATACTGATGTCTATATTATGGTATTCAATAGGTTTATTAGTAGGATCATTAAGGGCTATTTTTATCACTCTATTTTTTATCCTCTTAGACATTTGAGTGAGCATAGCCATACAAATCATAAGTAAACTATAACTTATAAAACCAATCAATTGCAGGGTCTACATACCAATTTTGAGCTACTAAGTGGGGTCTATTCATTAGAAGACCCTTCCCACAAGTTTCACATACCATCCCTTTGATTATCACATGAATCACATGGAAAAAGGTTTGAAAGTTGTGGGACCCCATACAAATAAATAAAAGTCCTCCCATAATACATAAATACTCGGGGACAAGGGACAAAAGGTGGGACGGTGGCACACTATCTTCATGACCTCCCATCACTACCATTAACATTCAATTAACCAACCATAGGAGTTAATTGGCCATCAATTGCATTCTTGGTGGATTGATATAGGTGGTGGTCCTACCAGCCTATAAATATAGGGGTTGAGCCATTCAATTACATAAGAGAAAAATTATATAGTGTAGAGTGATGTTGTTGGATTTAATTATAGAGAGATCAAGAGCCCTTTTCACCTTGTTTCTCCTACACTAATAGTGGATTTGTTAATTACTAAGTGTCTACTCTCCACAACGACCATCGATAGAGTGGTTTCCCAACTACAACATTCTAAAGAGAAATTGAGTAGTCAAGGAGGCAAAAGGACCCTCCCATGAAGAGATTTGGGGCCCACATGCTGCAAATTTGATCTTCCTAGGTGACTTTTCAACATGGAAAATTTTAGGGGCTATATATCTCCCACGGGCTAGTTTTCCATGCTTTTACAAAAAAAAGATTCGCCAATTTCCATTTTTTTCTAAAAGTGTTTTTCCCAAATTCTATAGAAAAAAAAACATTTTATCTTAAAAATAGCCCAAATTTTATAGAAACTATATAAAATCCTTAGAAATTTGAATATTTTTACAAAAATATCACCAAACATTTTATACTTTGCATATTAAGGACTAGGAAGATTCGTCAAGGTTTCTACATTCTAAGATAAATTTCCATCATTAAAATTATCCCCGCTTTCCAAGTTTATGGCCTTTCCATTGGTTTATCATTCAATATATTGTTGTTCTCCCCTATTTATGTGTTAAATGATTGATTATGCATCCAACTTCATGTTCAATCCACTAAATTAATGCTTATTGCGTTAAATTAACAATTTTATTATGCTCCCCCTCACATTTTGTTTTGTATTATCTTACACAATCAACTAATAAGGTGTTTTAATGCTCCTATAACTAAAAACACTAACCACAATTAGTTTATTTGGAATGCTAATAGGGATGTTTTCTATAACTAAAGGAATTACTAAAGTAGATGATATTGATATTGAATGCAATATTTCTTACTCCTTCAAAAGTGGAATTATATTAGAAGAATATAATGAAGACAAATAGGAAGGGTTGTCTTCAAAGATTAACAAAACCATAAACAACTTTGGCAGTTGTTTCTTTAGTAGGGGTAGATAGCAAGTGATTGATATACTTTTTAGTAGAGTGACAACTTGTTTGTCAAATATATGATTGTAGTCTAGATCAAGAATATAGTTTCTATGTTCTTTCTCATATTGTAAAACATCACTTAATTTTCTTCATTTTTGCAACTTTTGCAAGATAAATCATATAGTAGTCTATTTAAATAAATTGAGAAAAAGTAGAAAAATAGATCTTGCAGTTTTAGAGAGGGGTTAACACATAACAACAAATAATGTCACACAAACAAATCCAATTTCATTGATATGAAACATAGTAGCAAAGAGTGTCAACCTTTGATAAATATATTTTTCTAGACATGGTTAATTAACTATGGTATATCTTGTTATCACCCCATGTATTTCTCCCCTCTTCCCTGATCTTTTGGATGTATTGTGGTATGAACCACTAGCTATAATAACATTGGTAACCCCATAGGGCTCAATGAGAATGGATCTTACAACCTCATTGACCATGATGGCTTAGTAGAAAGGGTTGAACCAACCAAGCTATCCCATGTGGCTACAAAAAATAGAAATATTTCCTTTGCCACTGGGAAAGTTTCTTGTGATTTTAAGTTTGATTACCAAGAAGGGATGATACAACTCCTAGAGATTGAAGTTGATTTTTCTTTCAAATGATCTAAAATTTTCCAAGTTTGAAAATCCCATAATAAAAACCAATTCTTGGATGGGGCAACCTATGAATATCCTTGTGCAAAAGTAGTACTATGAAGAGGGTTGAGTGAAAGTAGTACTATGAAGTTAGTCAAATAGAAAAATCCATACAAAGAGATTATCACTTTACTATGGGGAAAATATAATGGTGAGTTTTACCAATATATGTTCTCCTTAGCACACCAAATAGGTCAAGAGGGCACAAAGTTCAATGGGTCATATCATCAATTAAAAAAATAATGAACATTTGCTAAATTTGAAAGAGACATCGTCCTTTGACATGATATTGTATTTGGTTTATGCTCTCTTATTTTCTCTGAATTTTCTAGTATCAGTTTCAAACAAAAGTTGTGATTCACATAATTTTGTTGTACAATACTAGTGCCAAAAGATTTTGGATGAACATTATAAGAAGTATTTTTACATGTAAATGACAAGTTTATTTCCAAAGGATCACATATGAGGCTAAACATACCTCTCTGGTTACCAAAATATGTTCATAATAGGACCCTTTTATATGATTTAGGCACACAAATTTATTTTATTTACTATTAACCAAACATCAAAGAGAAAAATAATAGTTTTCATATATTCACTTTGTAGCTAGGAGAACTCTTTATTTTAAATGCAAGGAAAATCAAATATTTCTGTATGAAATTATGTTACTTCATATTGGATTTTGAAATGGTTAGACAATATTTCACCCTAGATGGAATCTTCACTACAAATATGAATAAATAGGGTTTCAAATTCCACCATGCCAGGAGATGGGAAGACATTTTAAAAAATCCTAAAGATTATGAGTGGGTGGCCCATAAAGAAGAGGGAGTGAGAGTCCCAATCACAATTCATCCACCTCAAATTTGGATATCGACTAACAATGAAGAGGCAAATGATGAAAATTGTGATAATGAAGATAACATGCATT
Source organism: Picea glauca (assembly GCA_000966675.3). NCBI lineage: Eukaryota > Viridiplantae > Streptophyta > Pinopsida > Pinales > Pinaceae > Picea > Picea glauca. Next base: position 51,714 of record JZKD02S1617871.1, read on the forward strand.
TAGACTCCAACATTGTTTTTATGCATTTATACCTAGACTCTTTATACATAAACTTTTGTTTTTAATGTAAACTCATAATTTTGACACTTCTTGAATAATTAAGGGTAAAATACTTATTATCTATGATAAAACAATAAATATTTAAGAACCTAACTATTGATGTTACGGTAGTTGTCAGAGGTATTAACCTTCATGTGTAACCTTTGATGAGACTAGAATATTTCGGGAAGCAAGAGAAACCTTAAATGCTTGGTTAATAATCCTAGAAGACAAGTTGGCTCAAGAGAATAATTTATATTAATTTATTAGCTTCCAAGAGAAGAAGTCATCCCAGTTAAGTGACTTGGAGGACTATAAATAGAGGGCTCTTGATCTCATTTGCACTCACTCACTCTCATGACTTCATAAAGACTAGTGGTGCAAGCAAGAGAAACTTAAAATGCTTGGTTAATAATCCTAGAAGACAAGTTGGCTCAAGAGAATAATTTATATTAATTTATTAGCTTCCAAGAGAAGAAGTCGTCCCAGTTAAGTGACTTGGAGGACTATAAATAGAGGTCTCTTGAGATCATTTTCACTCACTCACTCTCACGACTTCATAAGGACTAGTGGTGCACATGAATAGAGGAGAGTTGCAGTTACTGCAGTGGTGACTTGGTCTTTGGTTATGGTTTGGACTTTATTCTTGGTACGCTAGCTTTGGAGAGAGGTATGCTACCTTGGTTGGCTATTGGTTCTAGTGATTGATTCCATAATTATTCTGTCTGTCAAGGTTAAGCTGCTCGGGGATGGACTTTGTGCACATGGTTGGGTGACAATATAGTGATATTGTCTATGGTGAAACGAGAGCACCTATTATTTTAACAGGTTATGGGTCCACACTATCTTCAGAAATTATAACCATTGGAAGGTAGATTGGGAGAATTTTCTCAGTTGTAGTTGTAGTTGTAGTTGCAGTCATAGTGTTTCTGCATCAACAAAACCTTAACCCTCATGTTGAGGAACCTTAAGTGAAGCACTTGACCTAATTCTTGGATAGCCTAGTGTGCCCTAGCCAAGCACACCTCCTGGTACTCTCAGCAAGCCAAGGCATCAGGTTTGAGTTTTTGGTCAAAGTCAAAGGTTGACCAATTCAAAGTCAACACAACCATGACTTACTCTATGAAGTCAGAAAACACGTTAGAATGGCCCTTAAACTTTAGATCATGGAAGACAAGGATTGACCTCATCCTTGCCAAGAATAAAGTCCTAGATATCTTGAAAGGAAATATCATGGAACCATAGTTTGAAGAAGGAAAAGAGAAGGAACCTCATAATGTTGCAACATTGGAGAAGTTCAAGTTTAATTACATTAATGCTATGAGTATCATAGTGGACTCTGTAAAGGATCACTTGATACCCTACATTTTTCATCTTGACTCATCCAAAAAGATGTATGATGATCTAACAAACCTTTTCTCAGTTATAAATCTTGGACAAGTGATGAGTCTGAAGAATGAACTCCGTGACACAAAAATGACAAAGGGTGACACCTTAGCTTCATACTTTGTGAGGATTTATTAGTTAAGAGATCAACTAAAAGATATTGAAGAAGTCATCCTAGAAAAGGAAGTTGTGAACATAGCACTCAATGGTCTCTCTAGATCATGGGATGCATTTGTTGCAAGCATGAATACAAGGAAGGAGTTCCCAACGTTAGAAGAACTTTTCACATGTTGTGCACAAGAAGAGACAAGTTTAAACTCCAAGGGAAAACCTTGGAAGGAAGAATATGCTCAAGCCTTTGCAACAAAGTTTAAAATACATGGAGGTAAGAAAAGGTCTGAGTCAAGAAATAAGTTCAAGGGAGATATGTCAAAGGTACAATGCTTTGAATGCCATGATTATGGCCACTAACAAAGGAATTTTCCTAAACTAACAAAGAAGATAAAAGAGAGATATCACACGTCAGCTGAAAATGATGAAGAACCTTGAAAGAAGACACAACATGATGAAACACATTTCTTTTATTATTCATATCTTACTGGAACCATTGAAGATGACATGTGGCTAATCAATAGTGGAGCTTCAAGGAATATGACAGTTGACCATAAGAATTTCTCAAGCATGAAGGAAAAGGAGACACCTCATAAAGTGGAACTTGGAGACAAGAACTCTTATGCAGTCAAGGGAATTTGAAAAACTACTATCAAAATGGAATCATGTAACTCTATCCATATTAGTAATGTTTTATATGTTCCTAGTTTAAAAAATAATGTAGTATCTATTTCCTGTTTGGAAGAGAAAGGAGATAGAGTATCTTTTTTGGATGGAAAAGTTCTCGTATGGTCTAAAGATTCAAAGATAGAAGATGCTAAAGTCATTGAAATTCGTGAAGGAAGATTGTATAAACTCCTAGGTCAAAATACTCAAGCTCTAGTACATGATGAAATCAACCCTAGTGAGTTATGGAATATAAAGTATGCTCACCTTCATTATCAATCCTTTCCATCCCTAAAATAGTTGGTTGTAGACATACTAGATTTACAATCAGTACATGAAGGTGTGTGCAGAGGATGTGCACTTGGGAAGAATATTAAGAAACCATTTCCAAGCAGTGAGAATAGATCCAAAGGGATATTAGACCTAATACATTCAGATATATGTGGTCCTATTGTAAGTTTTAAACCTGTGAAGTAAAGCAATGCATATAAATTCTTAAGAAAAACAAAATTTAATGAATGACTCATACACAGAGTACACAGAGATTTTATACCGAAAACCCTCAACTGGGAAAACCTTTCTTATATTCATTATATCGAATTTCACCATTAACTATACAATATATACAATGTTTTTAGGTATTCCATAGATACCAAAACCCTAATCCCTAAAACCAGGATTATTTTTAGTAAACTGCTAAAAATAGCAAAAACCACCCAAAAAAAAAAATTTGGGGCGTTGCCCCGGGCTACGTCTAGTGACAAACGCTGTGCATAACCAGGGGGGGGAATACCTTCCCCCCCTAGGAAAGTTCCCAACACACACGACACAAACAGAACACTACTATGAGGGATCGTTAGACACAATTGTCGAATCTGACATGCCCACACATACACATGCAAAGAATATAACACATACCCAACACCTATGTCAGTGAAGTCTCTAGAATGATCTCTTTACTATGCGACATCCATAGATGACTTCTCAAGAAAGACATGGTTGTATTCGTTAAAGACTAAGGATGCAGTATTTAGCAAATTCCAAGAATTCAAGTAACTCATTTACTTTTGTAAAGAAGATGGGATTAGGAGGGAGCTCATTGTCCCTCACAATCCTCAACAAAATGGTGTGGTTGAAAGAAATAATAGAACTATTGAAGAACCAATCAAGGCAATGATGAATTATCATAATTTAACTATGTTTCTATGGGGAAAGGGCTTATGACAATTGTTTATGTTCAGAATAGAAGTCCACATTGCATATTGAAGAACATGACTCCAAAATATTGTTTGATGGTTTCATGTGGTTTGAAGGAGGTCTTGATCTCTCTTTTGCTGAGGACTCTTTTTTTATCAAGACCTCCTTCAAACCACATGAAACCATCAAACACAATATGAGATATATTAAAGACAAACTTGACCCTCACAAATGCAAAGGAATTTACAAAATTGAGTGCTCATGCGATAAATACTACATCAAGGAAACTAGTCGCTCCTTCCAAATCAGAATTAAAGAGCATGGATATGACATAAATAATGAATGCATTTGCACCTCAGCCTTAACAAAACACTCCCTTAAAACAAAACACCATGTTCGCCTAAAAGATACCAAAATTTTGGCAAAAGAAGATCACCTCTTTAAACGTCGTATTAGGGAAGCAATTGAAATCCCAAAACACACAAGCAACCTTAACAGAGACAGTGGCCTAGAATTAAGTGATAATTGGTTCCCCTTATTAAAAAATAGGTAAGTAATCATTCCATAAAAAAAATTCAATTTCTAGATTTTCAACTTATTATTGAAATAAAACCTCATAATTATTATTGTTAATTAAATTTAGGCTTATCAATATAGTCCTTAAGAACTTGAAACTTGTTAATTTTGAAATCATAAAAAACCCCTAATAATTTATTACTAAGATTTTTAAACTTTTATACAACAAATAAAAAAAAATTAAGAAATAAAACTTAAACAAAAATTAAAAAACAAAACTTGATTTATTGGTTAAATTTTCACCAGGGTTCTTTCTAGCCGACCTTTAGGGTTCCTTTCTCCTTAGTATTTATAACAATCTCTTCTCTTCAATTTTAAACTAGACTTCATGTCCTCAAGATGGATCTTGATTTGGATCTTAAACGTCGACATTCCAATGACAAAAATGAAGTTTGATTTGGTTGTTCAATAATTTAAACTTTAAGAAAATCACAATTTCAAATTACATATCTTTTACTCAAACGGGAATATCCATATATATTATATTATCTAGGTATATGGTAGGAATCCATATTGTAGGTATATAAAAATGGTTGTTTCACTACAAATTGCATTTGTATAAGAGTTCACAACTATGTTCATGTTGGGAATCAATGTACTTGATATTATTCAATGATTTGAGCATATACTCATCACAAAGTCCCAGATTCCATCAATGCTTATTTTTTTAGACAATTTGTCTCATATCTTTAGCTACATGAATATTGGTTGACACAATAGTAGTTGGAAAGCTTCAACAACAAAGGGACATAGGCTCAATAGCAACATAGAGGCACATAGAAAGTAGGTGTCTGAACCAAGGTTCTATAACAACATATTCCACGTGGATGTATATCATGTTGATTTAAGATCGCTTGCCACTATGTCCCAATATTTGCTACTCAATTTTGTATTCAACTTTATGAGGCTTGGTGGCAACTGCTAATGGTTTTGTAGCATCTTCCACAACCACTCAAGCTTTTAATCCACTATATGAGGATCAATAGTGATTGAAAATGGTTCTACAACATCTTCCACAATCATAGTTAAAACCAAAGAAAATTCATATAAGATACTACTTCCGTAAGATTAGTAGAAATCTATTGGAAACATAGAAATGTGATTAAAGATACCTCAAGGCCTTTCATATTCAAACTAAGCAGAAAAATGAATAATGACAAGATAGAATATAGGAAAAAGGATGGATCATGAAAAAAAAAGATAGTAGAAATATCCAAAATGGGGTCCCATTAGTAGGCCTATTAAAATGTGGAGGTTGGGGGTAGCCATGATGGCTATTCCCTCTTTATACACTCATTTCAAGACAAGAAATTCATTCATCAATAACAAATAAACTTTCCAAGAGTCCAAATTTTGCATGTGATAAATAATACTTAGGAAATGATTATGTTAAAGAGTACACAGACAATGGTATGTATGTCTGGAGTGAAAATGATGATCACTGTCATGATGAAATATAGAACTATGGTTTTCCTACTACATGGTTTGGAACTAGAGGAGAAAATTCTATCATTGCTTATCGAACAAAAAATTCCAACTCTTCAGGAAATGTAGAAGGAACATCAATAACACTTGCAAGATTATGGTTCTTAAATTTTTCTCCTATGTCAGAAGGTCATGCCATGCTACAAGGTATGTTGAAATTTGAAAGGCACTAAATGGGAGGTTAGGCTCATATAATACCAATATTTGGAGTCACATGGACTTATTATGAACCCTAATGGTTTGGATAGTGATTATGGATGTGTTGAATGTGGAATTTGGTGGTAGCTTAGAAGCATATGTGAGAGATCATGATAGAAGTTGACCCGACAATTGTCTTTCCATTTCCATGACCTCCAAGGAATCATGATATAATAAAAAGTTTATATGATGAACTAATTAGGAAAATAAATATGCACACAATCATGTAAGAGATTGTAAAAAGAGTAAAGGGGATTACCTTAATCATCTATAAAATCACATAAATGGAAACAACACATAAGGTGGACAATGCTCTTACAACAAAATTGATATAATGATTGCAAAATACAAAAAAAAGTATAATCAAGTAACTAATACACTATTTATTCAACCATATTTCACATTCTATCAATAATAATAAAAGCATAAGATGCCAAAAACATACTTGATTGAGATTCTCTTGGTCTTGAGAATAATTTATTCTCTACTAAATAATGCCAACCACATGAAGGTTGAAGCTCATCTAAAGGTGGAAGTTCATTTGCGCGTCCCCCGCCTTTGCACCACTCTCAATTCCCCATACCCAAACTATCTATTGGTAAATAATTGAAATTAACATAACATCATAAAACATAGAATACGAGTACATAAAACATAGCAAAATTCAACTTGCATAATCAAATACAACCACACTTTGCATAATTCAACTAAATTCAAACTTGCATAATAGAATCATGCTTGGAAAGTGAAAATTCACACCTATACAATTAAATGGAAATCCCACTCAAAGAACAATCCATGCTTTAACAAAATTTACTTCTAGGACATAATCACACAAGTGCAATTTTGAATTGAAGGCTCTTTTCTAATAAAATGGAAAACCACATAGTCATTAAGGAATCCTATGAACAAACATGCACAATATAGTGAAAATAAAATCACTACAATTCTATTGAGTTGGCATTTCCTTCACATAATAGAAGTTCTAGGAATTAACTACTAAATATTATAGATAAACATATACAATCTACTTGCTATTCACATAAAATGCATAGAAAGAGATGGAACTTGAACTTGTTTATATTACCATATAATGGTTCTTTAATACACCAATAAATATGTTACTATCATTACTAGCCCCATCTTAGTGAAAACTAGAAATGATATATTAAAGTGTCTTCCTTAATCAAGACAAGAACAATAACAATTTTAACAAAAAGGGTCATAAATTAAACCTACTCGAGAATAAGAGACTCTCAAGTAGTTTCTATAAGATTGTCTATTCTTATTTAATACAAATTGATCACTAACCAATCACTAGAAATATAGGAGAATATAAAGAAGTTTGTTGTTCTCATTACTTGCAAATTCACCATTGTTCCCAAAAACGAAACATGAACACACTCTGTAATGTTATTTAAAACATATGCCATGTGGATCCATAGCATGTTGAGTTCAAATTTGTTTCCACTATGTTCCAATATTTGTTGCTCAAGTTCATATTCAAATTCAATATAAGGTTTGCTAGAAATTGGCAACAATTCTGGAGCATCTTCCACAACCACTCAAGCTTTTTATCTAGCTATGAGGTTAGATAGCAACTAGAAATGGTCTTACAACATCTTTCACAACCATAGTTAAAACCAAAGGAAATTCAAATAAGCTACCACTTCCCTAAGATTAGCATAAAACTATTAGAAACTTACAAATGTGATTAAAGATACCTTAATACCTTTTTTCTTCAAACTGAGTATAAAAATGGATAATGAAAGATAGATTGAGGTTGTAAAATGATGGATGATGAAAAGGAAAAGGTATTAAAAAATACCAAAAATGGAGGCCCATCATCTCTCCCCAAATGAATCTATTGCATGTCTCTGTGCAACCTTGCAATCACTCTAATCCTTTGAATTAGAGGAGCCTACATAGGAATATTTATCATGAATATTGTTCTAACTGAATGGACCTTGACCATACTAACCCATTATATAGTATCCTAATCTAGAATCCAAATCTACTCACAAAGTTTATTCCTCATACTTATTCCTAGAAAAGGAGCATTGATAGTTAGGTGATGGGCACTAAATGAGAGGAAAGTGAAACTTCAAACCTATCCATTATGTCCCATGTCTTCTTAAAAAATCCACATACAATTAAGATATGTTCAAAGTTTTATTGAAGTTTGGATAAGACATGGATTCTCTCCTCCTAAGTGTAGGAGACATGACTTCGCCTCTTTGTTGAAAACCAAGTAAAGCATCAACACTTGATTGATTGATTTTTGTTTCATATTCTATAAGAGTAACCCTATGAGAATATCTTAGGTGAGTAGAGATATGATGTAGTTTTAACATTTTTTTTTATTTTCTCATATCATAATGGGAGGAACATTGTGTTCACCTCTTAACCACAAATTTTCACATTGCTCAACATTTCTCAATTGTGACCATTCTTGGTACATTGAATTTGGTGTTTCAAAAATTAAATAAATTATCTTAGTTGAACATCCCCCATAAAGGGGTTAGGATTCCATTTTCCCTAACTGTTAGTTGAACATACCCCATAAAGGGGTTAGAATTTCATTTTTCTTAACTATTAATTGAACATCCCCATAAAGGGGTTAGGATTCCATTTTCCGTAACTACCCAATAAGAAATCATGTTGATACAATTTAGATATCAAATTTCTATATTCATGACAAGTTAAATACATTTGGAAAAAATCATCCATTGTAAAAATAGTACATGACTTACATTTGACCAAGGTATGAATATGGAAGGATAACCATTGTTTTTGTAGAAAGATAACATAAATTGGAGAATGTGACCTACAAGTAAGAGATTCAAGGGCCAAATGGAACATCCTTTTCTTATCTAATGCCAACTTATTTACCTCAGTTGTCATCTCCTGAACAACTTGTAGATATTTTTGCATGCTATCCCATTCTTTCCATAGAAATTCCCATTTCTCCCTTATTTAGGCATAAGATTTGGCCCACTAATCTCAAAGTTTTTGTAGTAACTTGGCTATGTGCTTGCAATGAAATGATGCCTTGGAAAAATGACTTGACACATTTCTCCATTTAATTATTTTATCATTTAATTGAAGGACCTCAAAGGATTCAACCACCATGGTTTCATCTTATGGCTTCCTTATTTCCTTATCTATAGGTCGGCCACCATCAAAATCTAAGTAAAATGAGTTATATAATGAAAGAATAGATCTATCAAGTTGTTGTTAGATCCTCTCTATTGCTTTTTTGAAATTAAACTAAGTGAACCAAATCTCAGTTGAATCTTGTCAACAATTCTGATTATGGTTGGAAATCTTGTGGCAAGACTTCAAAACAAACTAGGCCTCTTTTTCCTCGACCAACAAGTGAGCAAGCAACGCCCTTCCCAAACACTTGTTAGCCTGTGACACCCTATACAATCATGAAGTCCTACACCACCTTTATGCATTTCACATTATGGGATATAATTTTTATCCTAAGTGTGTATTAGATCCTATTTTTCCTCCTCCTTTCCTTATCTTTTGATGAGGTGTCAATGTGAAACAAAATCTAGTTTATGAGGTGGTTTAATTAATATATTATAACTTTACATAATTGGAATGAATACAATGTGTAGAATAAGGCCTTTTCTGCCAAGTTTTTTGTGTCATGTCTTGTGCTCTATTTCTTAACATGGTATTGGCCATATCACTTTCCAAGGATTTCTAGAATAATTTTTGAATTTGAATTCTCAGTGATTTGAGGATATCCTAAGAAGAAAAGAAAGGTTACAATTATTAATTTTTCTTTTCCATTTGGAATTTATATTCACATCGGCCAAGGTTCATGATCGATTAAGGATTCTAGCCTTCAAGTTTCAGATTCAAGGGGAGAAAACAAGTTCAAAGGTCAAATCATGTGGTGTTTTAATGAAATCGATGGACCAACTATTGATCCATAGATCTAAAAGGATCACATTCTACATATCCATTCCAATTTTTTTGAGGATATCTACAATTTCGATGCGATTTGTTGCAATATGTTCTTTGATACAATGATCTACACCCTTCTCCAGCTCGTGGTTCCTTCTAAACAAAAACACACAACAATTAGATTTAGTGATAAAGTGATGCATGAAAACTCACTCTAAAGGATCCCATGCCCAACGTGCACCCGTCAATCTAAAAAATGAGGTATATGGTTTTCAAGTTTTATCCCACATGCAAATATTGTATTGAATATCTTCAATTTCTATGAAAAATTATGTGCAATGCAATAATTAGTGAAGGGAGGCATATGTGGGTTTTGTTTTGAGAAAATATTTATTCTACCTCAAGCGAATAATATATCACCTCTAAAATATGTTGAAATCAGGTTTTGAGCATCGACAATGTTGGGCAAAAACATCTTTAAATATGTTGAAATTAGGTTTTGAGCATCGATGATATTGGGCAAAAACATCTTTGAATATGTTGAAATCAAGTTTTGAGCATCGACGATATTGGGCAAAAACATCTTTAAATATATTGAAATGAGGTTTTGAGCATCGACGATATTTGGAAAAAACATCTTTAAATATGTTGAAATCAGGTTTCGAGCATCGATGATATTGGGCAAAAACATCTTTAAATATGTTGAAATGAGGTTTTGAGCATCGATGATATTGGGAAAAAATATATAATATGTTGAAATGAGGTTTTGAGCATCGACGATATTGGGCAAAAACATCTTTAAATATGTTGAAATGAGGTTTTGAGCATTGACGATATTGGGCAAAAACACCTTTAAATATGTTGAAATGAGGTTTTGAGCATCGACAATATTTGGCAAAAACATCTTTAAATATGTTGAAATCAGGTTTTGAGCATCGACGATATTGGGCAAAAACATCTTTAAATATGTTGAAATGAGGTTTTGAGCATCAATGATATTGGGCAAAAATATATTTTCTAAAGGAAGAGATACTTTTTTTTTTAAGGATGAGGTTGGTTAACCCATTTGAAACATTGAACTCGGGGTAATATTGAGAAAAATGTGGTCATTGTTTTTCAATAATTCTTTCCCCAAAACATAGTCGAAGTCAAGGAAGAAGTATAAATTGGTATGGGTAAACCATTGTGATTTTAAGGACGAGGTTGGTTAACCCATTTGAAACATTGAACTCAGGTTAATATTGGGAAAAATGTGGTCATTGTTTTTCAATAATTCTTTCCCCAAAACACAGTCGAAGTCAAGGAAGAAGTATAAATTGGTATGGGTAAACCATTGTGATCTCACTAAGAATAACATAATTTTTTTTTAAGGATGAGGTTGCTTAACCCATTTGAAACATTGAACTCAGGTTAATATTGGGAAAAATGTGGTCATTGTTTTTCAATAATTCTTTCCCCAAAACATAGTTGAAGTCAAGGAAGAAGTATGGTTGAAGGCTTGAAATTGGTATGAGTAAACCATTGTGATCTAACTAAGAATAACATAATAAAATTATATTTTATTTGGCTCATGTTTCCTATACTTGACCTAAAATATGAATAAGGAGGTCTACGGACAATTTGCGCTTATGTGATGGAGGTTATTCTCTTGAATGCTTATGCTGTTATATGTTTAGTTTTGCCATTATCACACTTGCAGTTTATCATCTAATCATACACACATGGAGTACACGACAAATTAATACAATTTGAACACAAATTAATGCCAATAAAGCACATGTAATCAAGAAACTACAAAGCATATTCAATATGTCAAGTTGTCAATCACATCAACATTCAACAAAAAATCTACATAAACATTAACTCAAATTTGCATTTGGTGCTGCAGTGGTTGTTTTTTGTAAGTGTCAAAACTGAATTGAATTGCACTTGTTGGGTGCATTCTCAGTTGAACCTGACACCCATTTCTAAGTCTACATTGAAATGGTTGAGTGATTGAATTGTATACAGGGTGGAGTTGCAAGAATCCCTCTTTGTCAATTGTAATTTGGATTGCCTCGTTAAATTTTTTAAATGTCTTGAATTCAAAAATTATTAGAGTTGTTGAACACTCTAATAATCACTGCTAAAGACAACACAATCTCAATTAACAAATAAACTCTTAAATCAATTCTAACTTGTTTGTAAGTGTTTCAAGATAAAGTTAGACTTATTCAAACTTAGTCACAAGTTCTCCATACTAAACTCTATTATTCAACATTTTGAATGAGTCCTTGTTAAAAACAAAACATTTTTTGAATTTGGTAATGATCAATAGTTAGCACATGATGAAATTTGTGAAACAAATTTAGATGTAGATGAGAATGAAGTTATTCACGAACAAGGTCAACATACTCTTTACAAGCCCATTATTAGACCTTGGGAAGAAATTAGAAACAACAAACACTAAACAAGACTTGGATATGATAAGTGTTCTGCAGATTTAGCAACAAAGGTGAGAAAAAATCATAGTCTATAGCCAAGTTGTAAGCTAGAGAAAAATCAATTGATTAGTGGGATTAGGAAATCAAATGCTATTGCAACCTGAAAACAAAACAAACATACAAAACTACAAACTAAACTACCAAAATGGTAAGCAATGTAATTGTATACCAATTAAAAGGGCCTTCAACAACACCCATGGAGTACTGTGGATTGGTGCTTATGGGATCTGCCATGCTCCTTGTTGATTAAGGTTGGTTGCCATTGATGTCAACCCTTGAAGAAAGACCCGTAGCACAAAGGTTTGGGTAATGGACC
>JZKD02S1617871.1:153870-167021 GCA_000966675.3 Picea glauca
TGGATTGACATCGACAACCATAGTAGTCTTGCAAAGAAATATATAGTGTCGTAAACGTTGGATTGCATGAACGAAAACCAAAGCTAGATTTTTAACATGAGAGTAATTAAGCTCAGGACTAACTAAATTTCGATTGAGATAGTAGATGATGTTCTCATGTAGTTCATCATCCTCCTGAGCTAGAACCATACCAATCATTTCTTCAAATGTGACAATATACAACATGTAATCTCTACTGTAATTAGGAGATTTCAGCAGAGGGGCCAATACTAAGGCTTTCTTTAAAGCTTTGAAAGACTCTTGGGCTCGCTCATCCCAGATAAAAGGAGTGCCTTTCTTCAATAGGCGCATGAAACCCTTAGTGATATTGGCATAATTCACTATAAACTGACGCAAAAAGTTAGCTTTCCCCTGTAAACCTTGAAGTTTTCTAATTGTGGGCGGGGGAGGCAATTGAAGTATTTCCTCAACCTTAAGAGGATCTACCATGATCCCAGTCTCAAAAACTAAGAATCCTAAGAGACAGACAGACTTAACACAAAAGATGCATTTGTGAGGGTTTAACCAGATTCTATAGTAATGACATCTTTCAAAAACCAGCCAAAGGTGTGTAACATGATCCACTCTCTTGCGACAGTGAGCAACAAGATCATCTAGGTAAGATTTGACTATGTGCTTGAGATCGTGAAAAGCGGAAGTCATGGTGCGTTGGAAGGTCACTCCGGCATTTTTCAAGCCGAAAGGAATTTTCCGGTATGCAAAAGTACCCCAAGGACATATAAATTTCGTCTTGTGTTGGTCCTCATGTTTGATTTGGATTTGGTTATATCTAAAAATTCATCCATAAAGAAAAATGTTTCACTTCCTGGACACTCATCGAGAATCTGATCAATGAAATGCGTGGGGAAGTTATCTTTACGACAAGCCTTGTTCAGGTCACGAAATTCCATACACACACGGATGGTTCCTTTATTTTTATTCACAGGAACGAGGTTGGATACCCATTCGGTTAAGGCAACTGGGTAGATGAAGCCAACATTAAGTAGTTTCTCCACCTCTGCCTTAATAGCGGGGGCCTTCCTAGGATTAACAGCTCTAAGATGTTTTCGAATAGGTTTAGCATCCAGATAAGTCCTAATCTCATGTTTGACAATATGAGGGTCGATCCCTGGCATCTCTTCATATGACCAAGAGAATACATATTGAAATTATTTGAAGAGGTTGGTGTAGATCAGAATCTCTTCTGGAGAACAATCCGCACCTATATTTACGTTCTCAATCTTGCCAGGGGTATGAGAAATATCGATCGAGATGGTAGGATAAATACTCGTCATATTTCCTTCAGCATAAATGTCGCCCGTATCAAGTGGAACTATGGAGTGACTGACTATCTCACTCAAGATAGACCGAAAATCATCTTGCTCGATTCTTTCAAGACTTGGGAGAAAATAAGATCGATGATGCATATCATCCCAAGGTATCTTAGAAACATTCATGGCTTCGAGGATGGCTTTGTCCGAAGGCAAAGTCTCATCTAAGAAATCATTTGAACAAGATAATGAGGTGGCCCATACTGGCCTAAGAACGGGATCCTCCTCATCCATCTGCGAGGTAACAGGATCGAGATCGATGGAGGAGTCAAGAATGGCTTGGTATGCAATCTCTACTGCCAATAGTGGCATAGCCATGCCAGCATGCAATTGACCTTCACTCGACGAAGTCGGAGAAGGTAGGGTCCATGGATCACTAATATAGGAAGTGCGGAAAGGAATGGACCTCCCTACTGAGGCAGGCCTACTAGACATGGCGTAAACATGGTGAATCAGTGTTGAGAAGTCGAAAGTACCCATGAGATAAGAATACATTCCGACACTGATATTCTCAGTTTTTGGCTGAGAATTTTTTATCACTGGGATTGATGGTCCAACATATGAATTTGGACTAGAGTATGCAAAGGATAATTGGTCGACTATCATGATCTCTCTCTGATGAAGAAAACAAAGTGTGTAGAAAACAGACGATACGACAGTGACCATAGCATAGGTCCAATTGCGACCTAGTAACAAGCTATAATCAAGAGGTGCATCAACTACCTCTACTTCAACCTCTACTGTCTTCCCACCTAACTGGACCAAAAAGGTGGGAAGAATACCATGAGGGCAGAAGGAATGACTGTCAAATGAAGTCAACATGTTTAATGACTTGGAAAGAGTTGGAGAACCAATAGCTTTCCAGCAGACCAGGGACATCACACAAGTTGCAGCACCTTCATCAACGACCGCTCGTTTGATAGTGTACTTGGAATACTCCACATGGATTTGGAAAGCCACATGGTAGGGTAAGCGAGGATTCACATCCATGACATCAAACTTGATCACTTTCGAGCCACTAGGTTCTAGAGGTCCTAAGGCAGAGAGTAAGCCATTCTTATGTGATGGACACGTCTGGAGTACCTCCAAAGCTGACATCGCACAAGGGGTTTGGCCCAGATCCTCAACAATAGAGTAGTTCTGGGCAGCTCTAGCGTTAGGGTTGTGGGTAGAGCGCTTGAGTACTCCTTTCAGAATACGAGATGCTGGCTCTAGTTTCTTGATTTGTAAGTTCATCTCTGGGGGGGAGGAGGAGATTCTAGGATGGTACTAGCTTTTGAAGAGCCATAATCTCGAGATTGGGTATCTATATCAATTTTCACATCGACCATATTGATGCAAACACGATCGCCATATTGCGATGGTGGGTTTTGACTTCCACCAGATGCATTTTCAGCATTCGAAGAGCTCGAGTCTAAGTGTCGATTGTGTGGGAATGGGTTCATCAACACAGTGGGCAGTAGATTTAAAAGCCTCGCAACCTCTGCAAGTTTGGGGCATAAGTGTGTAAGGTGGTCATCGGTACAAAGTTTACAAGGAAACTTCACCGTACATTTTTCTTTCTTTCCCTCTCCAGCATTATCATTATGTTTCCCATTATTATCTTTGTGCTTGGGTTTATTATTATTCTTCCCACCCTTATGATTATTTCAACCTTTCCTTTTATTCCCATCTGGTTTTTGGTCACCATTTGGGTTCTTCGACGATTGCACGGAATGTACATCCATCGATTGGGTGGGTTTGGAGGATCCAGACGAAGCTAGCCCTCCAACAGACTTCATTGTCAAGTCTGTGGATTTTAAATTGGAGGAACCTACAATGCCATAGACATGAGGTCCGAGATTCTGTCTAGCATCGTGATTTGATCACGGTGCATCTGGAAGAAGGTGGTATAACATCCCAGATTGAGCATATATCAAATCGAGTTGTTGGGATCTAGAGATAGCTTCTTCCTCACTGAAGACCCTAGAAGTAGAAACATCCTTTGAAATAGGAGTGTGCAAAGACTTTAGGAACCATTCTAGAAGAAAGGTCGGGGATATAGGATTCTTAACCAATTGCCTTCTCCTATGCCATTCCTTGAGTGTCGGTACCTTGGCGTAAAGTCAACAAAAGTTCAAGGCCAACACCATAACGAATGGGCAGTTGAAAGTGGTTGAGAAAGGCTAGCACCAACTGATGAAAACAACCATATGTCCCCCTAGGTAGCTCAATGTACCATTGCAACGTGACTCCAATGAGAGTGTGCTGAAACAATCGTAATCTAATAGAATCATGATTTAGAAAATTTGATGAGCACCAAAGGTGAAAAGTAGTGACGTGGTCACCAGGGTCCTTGCCATTCTTACCTTCAAACTTTGGAATGTTTGACGAAAGTTTGGTAGGGACAGGGGGCCATGTGGGATCATGACTCACTGGTTCATTCATTATTTTAGACAAATCTGGAAAATTAAGTGTGGCCAGAAATGGAATATGGGGTTGCGACACGTGGCCCCATCCTCCCATGAAAGATTGTGTGCTAAGAACTATATTCCATCCAAGATTCTGGTAAGGACCAAAACCTTGTCTGGAATTAAAATACCCTCCTCCAAGCTTATTCGTAAAAGATGGATTGGGCATCATTCCAGCAGGAATGTTCTGATAAGGGTTATGAAAATTGCCCCCATTTGGATTAGATCCACGCTGAGGGTTGTGAATATTTCCCCCGACTATATTGGATCCAAGTTGGGGAGTACCCAATGTGTAGGATTCACCTCCTCCAGGTGGGAATCCAGATGATTGAAGTGGATTCATCATGCCAAAAGTATTGGTTGGAATCGACACCAAGGGGATAGGGATATAGGGCAAAGCTTGTCCGTCGGTTGGGTTGTTCCATCCATCTGTAGAAGGATTAGACCAGCGGTTAAGAATAGGGACACTTCCCACATTAGGATTCGCTTGGGGAATATGAGAACCACCAAACGGGAAAGGAGTGTAAGGAGGTGTAGTGCCCCCAAGTCCAAAGCTAGTGTTAGGGCCAGCAGTTGGGATGGCAGTCAAAAACTGTGAAGTGAAGTTAGGCATACCATAAGAAAATGGACTAGAAGCCATAGGGATGGTCTGAACATTGTAACTCGGTGAGTGACTGAAATCCCCAAAAGGGTTTGATGCAAGAGATGAAGCATTAACTACAGGCCGAGCCATAGTACTAGTATAAGCCTCTGGCACTTCACTTGTAGTGGTTGCAGGTGTCGAAGGGGTGCCATTAATTATAGTGGGTATGGGAGTTGAAGAACTCCCAGTGTTCTGAAGACTAGACTTGGTACTCATCCTTGTGGAACCACAAGTTTGAAAAGTGGATGTGTGTGTACCACTCCTGATAACTCTACACCTTTTAGAAGTCAAGAACTCAAAAAACAGTGGTAACTATAACAACCGACGGGACCTATGAGAAATCTAGTCTAACTCCACGATGACTTATGACTCTCCAACGAATAAAAATATATCCTAAGGCTAACTAGTAGTCAAAGAGCATACCAAAATTTCAAATGGCCAATATGCATGCAAACGGGCTAAAGTGGTTGAGTGGCCTCCCTCACTAAAGAAGGTATGTCTCATCCAAGAGGGACTTGAGACTCCCCGCCAAAGGTTGGAGGTAACAAAATCAGTTATAAGGGCCCTCGTAGGCTTAAAAACTAGCTGGTCAAATCCCGCCAGAGAGGTAATCCTCCATAAAGGCTGTGTGTTTTCTGACCCCTATCTAACTCGAGATATAAGCATAATAACCCCTGCAAGTAACCTATGAGATACCTAAGTCAAGAAACTAATCAACCACTATATAACCGATGCACATGCGAGCAGTCATAAGTCCAGATCACCATATGGGTAGGGTAGCAAAGACCGAAACCTTGAAAGCACCACCTCTCATAGAGGTATGGGTACTAGCAAGATCCCAAAATACGAATAAATCCACAAAAATATCTTTGACGTTAGGTGAGTATCCAGGTGTTATCCCTTCAAATAACTTTGTGTGACATCATGATTAACTCCAATGTGTGTTATAACCCTAATTTTCACTAGACATACTTACCTGACATCAGGCCATCTCATATACCTTCTTTTCCAAGCCAGTACTGAACAACTCTTCTTAAAAACACCCTTTTTAAATGCCCACATGCCTTGCTCCACTACAGCCTGCATGTACCTACAAAAGCACGAAAAATGGAAAGTTGCTGACGAAAAACACAGTTTTGGGTAAGTTAACTAAACCTTTCGACCATGCATGGCCAATCATTCAACTAAATACCTATCTCCTTCTAGCCTAAATACCTTATTTCAAGCATTTTGGGTAAATACCAAACGCTCAAAATAAGGTATGTTCACTTGATCTTCTTAACTGTGTATTTTCTTAAGAATATTGGGGATCTCTCGGGTTTTTTGGGGATACTTTTTGGTAGTTTTAAATTGGTTTCATCACCTTTTTTCTGAGTTTCTGCAAGAGTCTGAGCTAGTAGGGATTTTGGTCTTTCATACCAGTATTCCTTGCTTTCTTTTCTTGGTTGCATTTTCTTTTCGGGAAGTCACAGAGGTACATGTGGCCTATATAAGGCCTACATGCATGTACATGTGCCCAACCTTCACACAACCCACGTGGACATGCTAGCTGATGAAGTGACAGTAGCGTGGCTAGGTTCAATTTTTTTTTATTAAAGAGTCAGTCATCCTCTTCCCTGTCAGAAGTGATCCTTCTCAGGGGTTTTCTGAAACTCATTCTGGTCTCTGTTTTTGTAGTTTGTAGCTTAGGTGCCACCTCAAATTGGTTTTGTTCTATGAAATTTTCCTTGAATTGTTTTTATTTTCTGACAAAGTAAGTTTCTGACTCTTCAAGAGATTCTGGTTCTCAATACCAATAGTCTCTTCCAGTGGTTGATTGCTTGTATTTTCATTTTTGAAGAGTTGCATAAGGTCTGCATGTGTGTACACACGACCTGCATAAGGTCTGCATGCATGTACACGCGACCTGCATAAGGTCTGCATGCATGTACACGTGCTTTGACCTTACACAGCTCACGTGCACACACTGGCTGTTGAACTGTCAATAGCGTACCTGTTGAGAAATTTTTTGTTTAAGGAGAGGCAGTCATCCTTTTCCTTGTCAAGATTTATACCTCTTAGGGTTCTTGGTCTCCATCATAGCAGTCAAAAACTTAGGTCTGATCATAACAATAACTTTCTTTTTCATTAAAAAAATTTCCTAATTTTTTTTCTTTCATAGGGTTTTTAGACAAGTGTGAGACTCTTATTTCATCGGTTTGTGTGTTATTGTTAGTAACTCTTTACGATATGCGCTTAGGCCAGAATTTTTCTTGGTCTTTACTTGTCGTCATTTTTCCTTTTTGCTTTGCGAGAATTAAATAAATAAAAAAACTCTTTTATTTCTTGGTTTGGTTAAGTAGTTGTTGGTTTGCATAAATAACCAGGAAAAGTTTTACTTTCATAAGTTCTTGGTTGTTTACTTAGGACAATAAGTAGCTCGTAGTCGAGTGAAGTCCTGTTTTTCATTTACTGTTCAAAGATCTTAGAAAAATCTTAGTTTGAAAACTTGATTAAAATTTTGTCGAGAAGAAGTTATTTTGTTTCCAACTTTCTGTTTATCTTTTCTTTCGTCTCTCAAAACATCACTAGTTTCACTTTCATAACCTTTGACTTAAGACAAGCCATAAAAATTAACGATTAATTAAAATAAACTAGACTTTATGTTTGTAGGGTCCATCAACTAGTCTAGGCTAGATCCTTGATTTAGGTTGGAGAGGAAACTCTTCAAGGCTGCAAAACATACATAAGAGTCTGTGCTAGGGAGTGTTAAAATTCCAGTATCGTGAAAGTTATCCGGGACCCCCTTCTAAAATAGGGGTTAAACATGAGGTTGCATGCAGAAAGGTAGCGGAGATAACCCCTCCAAAGTCAGACCAAGCGTAGTGGGGAACACATATAGAGGGCTTGTTTTGGGATTCCATTGATTGCATTTGCCACGGAGCTTCATGGGTCTCGAATCCATTCGAGGTCCTCATTTGTCTTCTAGACCACTTGCTTTCGATACCCTTGATAGGTTTCGAGCTTGATACCTTGCTCATTGTGGTCCACCCGACTATCGACTGCACCCGCCTGGTGACTGTTCATGCGCTGGAAACCTAGTTGCAATTATTTTAGGGACTTACACAAGTGACTGCGCGGGTAGACCACAATACCTAGGATAGACATTGGGCCACACTTTGCAGAGTATACCCGGAGGGTGCTTCTGTGTTCGAGTTGCACTTGCACCGGTAATTTTCTCTAGTGTTGGTTGTTGTAACTATTCTTCCAAATAGTTTAGTCATTTCTTGTTTTATCTCGTAGGGAATTTTTCTAGTGTGTGTTGTTTTTGAATGACTAGAAATCCCTAGTGTGTCTTTGATATTCTCACACAGTGGAGGATCACGAGCTCTGCCGGTCACGAAGGCTTCTTGTCCTGCCACCGGTTACAATGGAGCCACCCTTGCCACCGCTAAGGCGAAATCTAGACCAAAAAGGGCCTTTCGAAGTGACTGGGTCACAAGAAACTGTGCCCGACCAACATCCGGAGGAACCAACCATTTTAGACCTTGAAGTGGAAGCTCTTGGTCCATCCGAAACTCCAACCAATGATGTTTTTGCACCCATCATCGTACAAATTTATCCTTACGAGCGCAAAATAGTGTCATACGCAGCAATGGAAACAAATGTTGCCACTTCTTCTAGGAATTCTTCTATTCCCACTACGGCTGTCGCCACAGGGGGTGTTCCACCTCATAACCCACCATCATCAGTCCAAGCCACCATGTTCTCGACTTCCTCTACTTCGAGCAGTGGTCCGATCTCATATTTGGCGGTAGCCACTGCTCCTTCCACACAGAGTGCGACAGGCCCTCCGTTCTCATATGGGATGCCTAGCTCAGGTACAAGCCCTGTACTCTCCTACTCCACTTTACAGACTTTAGGTCTGGGGGCAGGGAGCTCTAACACTTCTCTGCAAGGACCCATGGGGGGCACTTCCACTCCCTTTAACGCTTTCCCTTATGGAGGATGTCATATCCCTCCTTCATCCCCTTCGCTCGGCGGTGCCCACCAGCAATCCGTTGGGATGAACGCACACCATAGTTCATTTGGAGCAGGGAGTCAAGGACCACCTTGTCATAATATGTTGGTAGGTTCGACACTGTTTTCTTTGTTCAGTGCATTTGGTAACAATGCTTTCTTGTCATCTTCTTTCCCAACTGGGGGCAACCCCGGTTACAAACAACCTAATCCTATGCAGGGTACTATTCCTGCACAGGGGGAAAACCCAGGAACTTCTTCCGCATCAGGACCTTGGACTTCTTGGCAGGGATTAGTTCCCTCATTAGGAATGTCGATCTGGGGAAATTATTTTCACAACCAATGGAACCCTGAGCAAGGTGCAGTACCTATGCTGATGAGATCAACATGGGGAAACCCTTCCCAAAGTCCTACAAATGTAATGCACGCCCAACCATCTACCTCCTATTTCGGGAATCAACCGATGATGTCTCCTCAAATGCAAAATCTGTACGCTGTTCATGGCCATGGTTTTTACCAAAACCCAGGCCAACAACCCAACTTTTCCTGGAAACCTAGTGCCAGTCAAACTACAGGCCCATTTTTCCATGGTTATCACCAACAACCCAAACTTCCTTTACTAGAAACCTTGCATTTGCTAGACTTAACAAGGTTGTTGAACGACCCTATCTGTCATGATCTGCGTTGGCCCCCTATGTCGACGAAGTTTCCTTCGGACATACCAAATTTCAAAGCCAAGCCTAACAAAGATCAAAGAGATCATGTGGCTACTTTTCACCTTTGGTGCTCATCTAATTCGTTGAAAGACGAATCCGTATAGTTGCAATTGTTTCAATGTACTCTCATTGGGAGTGCTACGAAATGGTACATTGACCTTGACCGCTCAAGATACTCTTCCTTCGGTGAATTGGCAATGGCTTTCCTAAACCATTTCCAATTACCTGTGAGATACGACGTTGGCACAGAATTTCTGGCCAATTTAGAACAGACAAAACCAGACCATATCTCTGATCACATTCGAGAATGGAGATGTCGGAAGAGTTTGATTAAGGTGTCAGTCCCACCAACATTCCTTCTTGAGTGGTTACTTAAGTCTTTGGTCCCACAATTATCCAAAGGCGTCACAACGGCGAGAATCTTTTCCCAAGAAGATGCAATCATGAGAGCTCAACATCTTGAGCTAATCTATTCTCAGTCTGGTCTACTGTACGAGATCTTGCTAGATGCGCCACGATCAATAATTGATAAAACCAGACAGAGAGTTGGACCACATGTCGATGGTATTGTTGGTTTATCACAAACAAATCCTGTTGAACAACTGACGAAACAATTGCAGAAATTGTCTATCCAGCATATAACGGCCAGCCAGACTACTCTTTCGGTGGCTCCCCCTACCCAAACATTGGATGTACATAGTGTGCAATCGACAAATCCGAAGGCCACCCAATAGCCTGATGGAAAGAAGAAACAACATAAGAAGGTTAAGGGGGATAAGAAACCCACTAATAATGCTAGCAGGGGCAACACCAAAAAAATGAAGTCGAGGTACTCATGTAATCTGTGCATGGAAGACCACCCGATTCACCAATGCCCTCGACTTGCAGAGGCCAAAAATTTATTGTCACAATAGCAGTTTGATGTGTTAGCAAACCCATTTCAACATGGCCAAAATCTAACTCAAGCCTCTACAAGCATGGAAGGGGGTAGCCAAGGACCCCCTCTGTCTTCAAACAATCCTGCATCCGTGAATGTCTATATTTTGAAAGGTGATGCCTATATATCGACTAGAGAACATGATTATAGCAAGACAAGCACCTCTAAAAAAGATAAAGAAGATGAAACCCCATCTCTTCCTCTCCAGATCAAGAAGACGTTGGGCAAAACCATGACATGCATCCCAAAAGGTGCGTTTAAGAAATATTCTCACAACCCAAATGCAAGGGCCTCCCAGAACTACTCTGTGGTGGAGGATTTGTCTTAAACCCCTTGTGCAATGTCTCGTTTGGAAGTCCTCCAAAGATGCCCTTCCCAGAGAAAGGCTCTGTTATCCGCTTTAGGATCCACCAAGACTTGTAATCTAGGTACGATCATGCTTGATGCGACTGACTTAAAACCTCATCTCCCTTACCACGTAGCGTTCCAGATAGTAGTGGCTTACACCATGAAAACGTTTACTCAAAACATTTTCCGCACGGTGGTTGATGAGGGCGCTTCAACATGTGTAATGTCTTTGGCATGTTGGAAGGCCATTGGCCAGCCCGTTTTGTCTCTGTCACCTACTTTTCTTACCACTTTTGACGGTCATTCGTTCTGACCACATGGCATTATCCCCTCTTTTCCCGTGCAGTTAGGAGGGAAAACCATGCACGTCGAGGTTGAAGTGGTCGACGCATATCTCGACTACAATCTCTTGTTAGGGAGGAGTTGTACCTATTCTATGCAAGCAGTATTTTCTACAGTTTTCTGGGTCTTGTTGTTTCCACATGAGGGTCAGATTATGACCATTGATCAATTGTCTTTCTCTCGTCCTGACCCTTCATTGGGGGCATCCACGGTCCCAATGATTGATAAACCTCAACCCGACGTCGTCAACATAGGGATTGGATTGTGCCCACCTTTGATGGGTACTTTCGATTACCCACCTCCTTAAGGCGATGTTAAGTTCATATATGACCACCATAAGGTTGAGGTTTTCCAAGTTTCGTCATTTCGCACGACTTACTTTAATGATATGTGGATTCTTCCTTCCCCATCGACCACAATGGAAGGGATAGGGCAACATGGTATGTCCATGCCCTTGTCCACGATAGAAGTGGCATGCTCTTTAGTCCAGCAAGCTTCCGCCGACCCCGATCCAACTCCCGCACAAGAGTTAGATCCAATTCTAGAGCCTATTTGGGCTCAAGGTTCCCTTGCTGATACAGATTCTTTAGACTTAGTCTTTCCCTCAGATGAAGCAATCATGGAAGCAATGACTAGTCTGGACAAACCCTGGGACGATATCCATCACATATCTTACTTCCTCCTAGAGTTAAGCAAAATTGATGCAGGGGATTTCACCTTGACTATGACTAGAGATGGGTCTTGTCCTATTAGTCCTTTGGATAGACATGTTGTTTATGCCGAGGGTAATATGGCAACCATTGCCAAAACTATACCTATAAACATCTCCATAACCCTTGGCGTCATGGAGAATGTTTTCGTCGGAGATGACTACTCCCCCGAAGAGATTCAAATCTACACGGATTTATTTAAGGAATTATGTGATGTTTTTGCTAGGTATTACGAGGAAATGCCAGACATCGATCCAAAAATTATTGAACATGAAATCATGACTTATCCCGATGCTAAGTTGGTTCGGTATAATCTTCCTCTGGTTAATCCTAAGAAATCAGCAGTTATTAAGGTTGAAGTGGAGAAACTACTCAAAGCAGGTTTTATCTACCCCGTCCATTTGACCCAATGGGTGTCAAACCCCATGCCAGTTAACAAAAAACAGGGTACAATTCACGTATGTATGGACTTCCGTGATTTGAATAAATCCTGTCCAAAAGATAATTTCCCCACACCATTTATTGACTAGATAGTCGATGAATGCGTAGGTTGCGAGGCCTTTTCTTTCATGGATGGTTTTTCGGGATATAATCAGATACAAATCAAAGCCAAAGAATAACACAAAACATCATTCATTTGTCCATGGGGTACATTCATGTATCATAATATGCCTTTTGGTTTGAAAAATGTTGTAGCTACCTTTCAGTGGGCCATGTCTTTTTCTTTCCACGATATCAAACATATCGTTGAGGCCTACTTAGACGATTTAGCATCACGATCTCGTAAGAGAATTGATCATCCCACACACCTCCAAATTATCTTTGAGCAATGTTGCTACTTCCATATTCGCTTGAATCCCAAGAAATGCAATTTTTGCATGACGTCGGGTCGTTTGCTAGGTTTCATAGTTTCAAGAATAGGGATCATGGTCGATCCTCTCAAGGTTGAGGCAATAGTTCAGTTTCCTCCCCCGCGTACAATCCTTCAACTTCAGAGTCTACAGGGAAAAGAGAACTTTTTGCGGTGTTTCATCTCAAACTATGCCGAGATCACAAAGGGATTTATGCACTTAGTGAAGAAAGATGTACCTTTTCATTGGGACGATGTCGCTCAATGCTCCTTTGAAGCATTGAAACATGCCCTCACAACTGCCCCTCTACTTCAGCCACCCAATTATAACAAAGATTTCTTATTATACTTGGTTGCAACAGAGTCAACCATCGGCATGGTCTTAGTTCAAAAGGATGATATGCTCTCAGAATATGTGATTTATTACCTGAGCTGAGGCTTGGTTGGACTGGAACTCAATTATTCTCATATCGAAAAACTTGCGTTGGAAGAAATCCATGTTGTCCAATGGTTCCATCATTATGTTTTGTTTCGCAAGACCACCTTCATTGACAGTGTGAATCCATTTCAATACGTGTTGACACGACGAGTAATCGGCAGAAATATCAGTAGATGGATAGTTGTCCTCTAGGAATTTGACTTAGATTTCGTTTCAGCGAAATCCAAAAAGTCACCGGTCTTTGCAGAACTCATCTCAGAACTTTCGGTCGAGTCAGGTGATGTTATGACCGAAGAATCGCCTATTCAAGGAGACATGTTTTTGATAGCATCTTCGGACCCCTAGTA
>JZKD02S1617882.1:49836-77760 GCA_000966675.3 Picea glauca
TATTCACTTTTAATTCTTCATTAATTTTAGTAAGCAATTTATATTACCATAGATGTCTAAAAAAATACATGTCTACATAAGCCAGTCGACCAGGTTGCCAAAATTGGAAACCAACTTGTCACTATTGGAGTTTATTATTTGAACTTTCTAACAAAAATAACAAGAGTTATGGACTAAGAAAGTAAAAACTGTTTTTGATATGCACATTGAGAAACCAAAAGACTGTACTAACATTGACATACATAGTGCATTGATGCACAAAACTGATGACCAAAAAAAACTGCCTATTGATCATTTTGAGGAACCTGATCATGAATGTTTCCCGAAGCCATTGCCGGAGGTAGGGGAATTGAAATCCCCAACAAAATCACATCTTGTACATTGACGACTTGAACCTGAGGCACACCATTGAAGTGGACGTGGTGAGTGACCATCCGGAAGAGCCTTTGATGCATCTTCTCCAGACTAAATTTCATATCACCCATGGGTTGTCTCATGTCAAAGATGAGATTGAGCAGGTCCTCTATGGGAGGGGAGCTTGAGAATGGATCATGGGGCGAAATAGGTCAAGTGGAGGAATGAAAAATGGGAGGAGAATGTGTACTACTATGCAGGCTAGAGGTAGATGGTTGGGGGTCGTGTGCTAGAGACATAATCAGAGGGGGCAAAGTGGGAGGAGAAGCAAGGGCCATTGGAGCCATGACTTCTGGATCTTCGATGATAAAGCAACCCCATGGAGAAATCAAATGTCGTTGAGGAGGAACTTCAACCTGACCTAGAGATGAGGATGAATCAATTGTATAGTCATCGATGCCAACAGGGTCCGTGACACCTGCAATAGAGCCCCTTCCCTTGGACATGTTGGCTCTAGTAAGAGCACTACACCAGGATCTTTCTCTTTTGTGGGGCATTCCAAAAAGCAGATAGAAAGGAATGAAATAGCAGGGAGGAAACAAACATAGACTAAACCAGACAGGAGAGATGCTAGAGGGAGGAAGACAAAGACATAAAAAAATCTTTTGTAACAGTCAGAAGAGAATGCCATCGCCGAAAAGAAGCCCGAGCACAAAAAACTTAGCGGGCGATGAGTCCATACATGCAGCTTTGAGTTCCCAGTTCCAAGTAATGGAGGATGTTGTCATGCTAGTACCTCTGGCCACCTGAATCTTAAATTCCTCACGCGCCAGGCTGATGGTCGAACTGAAAGCCACTGTTACGGCCTCATGGGATGAATGAAACTCTCTAACACTGGGGGAAAGGATCAGACAAATGGCATGATAACTCGACCCCATATATTTGAGATGACTTATGGTATCACCCTATTCGGGGATCATGATATAATCTATTATAACTCACAAAGATGAGGTTCTTCCCAACTTCCAAGTGCTACGACTCACGACTTGCAAGACTTCTAATTTTGGGCTTCTACAAATCTATGTCAGAATGTAAGAAATCACGTGCATTGCGTATTATTGTTTTCATCTCGCGACTTGTAAGACTTTTCATTTTGGGCTTCTACAAATCTATGTCAGAAGGCAAGAAATCATGTGCATTACTTATTATTGTTTTCATCTTGCAAGGTTTTGTTAGAATGAATAGTTTTAATTGCTTGTTTATTTGTAGATTAGAAAAAAATAAAACCCTTGGATGGAAATGCGTTTAATTTATACCCATAATTTTGATTATATAGTTATTTAAATTGGGAAATAAATTGATTAAATTATTTTTTTAATAGAAGACAAATTTAGCTATAAATTATGTTTGCAAAATGTCTGCAATTCTTGTTGAACACGTTCAAGGTGTTCATCTAGTATCTTTCTTTTAACCAATGGTCTGCCATATTAATTTATGTGTTTCACGGACACGTGTAACTAGTTTCTTTGCTTGTTGTTTGATAGTGTTTTCTGTTAGGATATTTAGACACTTAGGAGTTAGTTAAGATCTACTTGGTCTAATGTGTCATTAGGTAAAAGTGTGTTTATTTAGTATGCATTAGTATGCATTTGTAGTTAGGAAATCCGATGGTCACTATATGTTCCTGACATAGAGTGATCTGACGATTCATATTCTCCTCGATCTTAATGGCCATTGATCTGTGTCTTAACACCTGATTGGTCCATGATCTCTATTTAAAGATCATGGAGGGTCATTTTTTGATGATCAATTGTGAGAAACTCTCTTGTAAAGTCTCTATGTAATCTTTTTCTTTTAAATTAATAAACTGCTCCAAGTGGTCGCATTGGCTGGGGCCGTGGATGTTTCCCCGTAGGGATTTTACCATGTCAAAACATTGGTGTGTTGATATTTGATTTGGTTGTGTGAGTGGTTACTGAAGGAGTTCATCCTCTGTTGGAATACCCGTGTTTCCGAACATGGTATCAGAGCCTGTTTGAAGATCCGCTCCTGTTGTAGATTGAGATCATGAAGTCGAGTTGTCTCATCTCCATTTTCTTCCATTTATGTACATTTATGGGCTAAGAGGACTGTTCCATTGCGTCCAGAGCACTCATTTATTTCAGGAATGCTTTTCGTTTCACTCGAAAAGGTTTTCGTTTGCCCAATATACGACCATTTCAGCTAGATTCGAAGGTATAAAGCCTAAATACGCCATTTTAAAATTTTTGCAGAGTATTATTTTGGTTTTATATTGTTTGTTTCTGGGTTGTTACTCTTTTAGATCCGCGTATGCACTTTTCCCTGCGCCCTGTGCGATCTCAGAAAATCAGAAGTAGATAGGAAAATGTGCATTTTCCGAGTAAGCTAACCGAGATCTAACCGTTATTGTTATCGAGAAGCAAAACATTTTTCTTGTGTGAAAATAGTTTTTTTTTAGCACAACAACAACAACAACAACAACCACCCCTATCCTATTGCTAAACAATACAATATGTTTTTCTAGCCCACTTGGTTAAAATTTTCCTTATTAAGTAAGAGGTCTTGAGTTAAAGTATTTCTTTTTGTTACCTTTTTTTGAAAAAGTTCATGCTCAAATTGTAAAGTGTATTTCACTTCAAGTATAAAAATGAATCACTATAAGTAGCTTTAATATTTATTTTAGAGTTATTTATTTTGCATGCAACTTTTATTTTATAAAATAACTTTATTGTAGAAGTGATCCCCACTTCTTTTTATAAAGGTGGGTCACTTCATAAATCAACTTACACCACCACGTAGTCATTTGGTTACCGTTTATGCCTTTTTTTAAAAGGGCATAACTTTCACATTCGAAGTCCGTTTTCAGTGTCGTTTTTTTAAAACCGACTAATTTTTCAAGATCTTTCCATCCATATCATCAGTTTCAGTTTATAAATCCATATTATCTACATATTTAATATGGCTTCTTTAAGTAATTTTTTTCTTACCAACACCAACTACTTCCAATGGAAATTCCATATGGAGGATTTATTAAGAAGTAAAGGCTTGTACCATATTACCTTGGGAAAGGAAAAAGAACCTATAGATGATGATAAGAAAGTAAAATGGGCTAATAGGAATGATGAAGCACATGGACTAATCAGAATGCCCATCTCTCTTGATTTAAGGTTCCACATTAAAGAAATTGATGACCCCAATGGAGCTTGGGAAAAGATTGAATCTGTGTTTGGTAAACACCACATTATTCGAGCACAATAGTTAGAAAATCAAGTACTGACTTTAAGTCCAAGTGTTTTTTCTTGCTTGAAGACTATCTATCTAAGTTTAAAACACTCAAAATTTTATCTAAAGAATGTGAGATAAATATGGATGAAGAGCGTTGCATCTATCTTATTCTTTCTAAGCTAGGTAGTGCATATTTTATGTTTGTATATACCTTTTATGCCATGAGAGAAGCTCTAGGGAAAGCTTATAAAAAAACCACTCTTGAGTCCTTTTGTGATGCTTTTATTAGAGAGAAAGATAAGCTTGTACAACTTGGAGTGATTAACACTGCAGGTACCTCCAACAAAGCCTTAGTTTCCAAGCAGAAAGATAAACCCAAGAATCCCAAGTGTTATCAAATAAATATGTAAGGGGGTGTTTTCCTAAGAAATGACCCTCTTTGGTGAAAATAATGACAAGAAGTGGGTCGAAAAACCCACTTATCCTAAGTTTTGGTGCGAAGGCGCGCCATTCTAAAGAGTAGGCTGATCTGAGTGACCAGAGTTTGCGTGCCCAGATATATGGTCGAGGTTCAATTCCAGACCCCCCCACCATTTTGCCTTTAATGGGGGGGGGGTCTGATATAAGAGAGCATAGTTCTGAGCGCCTGAGATTTGCGCGCTTAGATATACGATGCAAGTTCCATTTTGGACCCCCCCCCGCCATTCTGCCTTTAATGGGGGGGGTCCGATATGGGTGGTTTTGAATATGGTCCCCCCTAAAACCTCTTACCACTTACCGCTTCCACCTCCTGGTGCCATCTGTCTCCCAATCCGCCTCTCTCCTTTGCCTGTCACATCCCTGCTTCCCCCCCACCGTCCACAACCATGCACCTGTCCTCCACTCACCCCTATGTCATGTCCCTTTTCTCTTCGTCCCTCTTATCTTCTGCCACCTGTTTCTCCTCCTCCAGGTCACCCCGTCCTAGCGACGTGTTTCCCTACCTAGTCAATCACATACCCCCCACAACTTCTTCTTAGCCCCGTGTCTCCTCCACCTGGCTCTCACATCTCAGAGCCCACGAATTCTGTCACCCACATTTGCCCGGTCGCTTTCCCTCTACCACATCCGTCCACATGGCCTCTCCTCATCACATCTCCACACCAAGCATGTCAAATCACCTCTTCCTAGTCACCGTCCATTCAATGTTTCGTGTCATTTGCTCCAGTCATCACCTCGCCTTCCATGTCTTCTTGCTAGCCTTGCCATGAATTCCCTAAGAAATTCCAGATGGCAGAGTGAAAATGCCTCCACGTCCTTTAGATACAGAGTTGATCGGGGCCTTACTCGATCCCAATGAAGCAGTTATTGAAGCAGTTGATAGCGGTTGGAAATCGTTTCCACCATAAATGGAAAGTCCGGAAAAGGATTGTAAGCTTGTCAACTCATGTGCAGGCCCATTCTGGAACGAGATTGCGTCTAACTTAAGTTCACGAATGACCAGAGACTGCATGCGCAGTTTGTCAGGAAACATGCAGACATAATGCCTTCAATGCATTGACTCAAGCTTGCTGTTGTGGTTTTTCTTGGAGTATATACATCCATTTTTTCCATTTTATTAGGGTCGATGGTTGAGCTAAGCTCTCGATTGTAAAGTTTGATGAAGCACCGGTTTCCCTGGTTATGTATTGGCATCTGAGACTTCTTGTTTAATGAAATTCATCTTCTTTCCACTTCTGTAAACACTGTGTTAAGACACTCAAAATTGGAGGATCCATTCGAGGGTTATTATGTTGTTGTGGTGTATGATTGATCATAGAATTATTTTTATCAGTCTTGAAACAATTCTCTGTGTTATCCTTTCTCTCTTACACTGAGTGACTCAAAATTGGAGGATCCGGTCGAGTTGTTACAGTAGCATTGTGATGTAGGTTTGATCACTGTGCTATTGTATCTGTGTCACTTAGGCACATTTCAGTGTCCTGTTTTTCTTCTATGAACTACTAGAAGGCCGGATGATCATAGCAGTCTCATTCACCATTCTCATCAAGTCTTCCTTCTACTCATTTTAAGCTCAACTTCCTGGCTAAAGTTAGATCAAGACCTCCCTTGCTCGTGCATGCCTGGCCTAGTTGTCTGAGTAAAATGATATTCTCTTAGGCATGCACCCCTTCGAACACCCTGATTTATTCATTTGTGGCATATAAAACTGGGGTATCAGGCTTACTCCTGCCGCAATCTAGGAGTGACTTCTAGTGCTAACATTTCTGGCGCCACTGCCGGGGACGAAGTTGAATATTTTCCCCGGGATTGACCGACATTGAGCCTCTGATTCTAAAGGTGCATTAGGCATCAGAGCCCTCCAAGATTTCTACTGTGCACTTGGTGACTCCATTGTGACGACTCCACTATGGCGAACCTACTGTTTCAGTTGTGGCTTCCAGAGGCAGGCATACGAGGTCTACTCCTCAGTTTCCCTTGACAACACCTGAAGCAGATCCAGAGAAGCTTATTAGAAAAGGAAAGGCTCCCAGAGAAGGATCTTCTACTGCTGAACTAGGTATTTCTGATAGTTCTCATTGCCCTCTGTTAGAGACTCCAATATCTGCTTCTCAGTTTCCTATCATACCTCTTGTTGGAGTTTCTTGTTTGTTAAATTTTGGGAGTGTTCCTATTGAGTTTTCTCCTCCTAGTATTGGATTAGAGGGAGAGAGCTTTGTCACTCCTATTTCCCCTGACGTTGCATCCTGGTCTAGATCCAAGAATTCATAAGATTTTCTTACCCCAGGCTTTACAATCCCTTCTCCTATTACTGTTGATGCTGTTGTGCCAACACAAACCTCTGTTCCCTCTAGCGTAGTAGCCTTCTCTTCAAATCCTTTGCTATTTCCTTTTCCTCCCGCAAGCTCAGTTTCGGTTTCCTCTGTTCGAACTCCTTCTCCTCCTAGTTCTCCTCTATCTAATATCCCTATGGCAGGTGCTCATCCCCCTATAAACAGGATGGATGCCATAGTGGCTGCAAGGTATGCCCCTCTGGTCCTACCTCAGCCGATGAATCCTCTCCCTGCTGGAGATTACTTGAAATATATGCCTAAATTCACTGGGGAGGAGGACATAACTGTTGAAGAGAACCTTGATGCCTTCTATAGTTACGTAGACAACCTGAACATAGAAAATGAAGATGTATGGATGAGAGTTTTCGTCCAAAGTCTTGATGGTGACGTTAGGAAATGGTTTAGGGGACTGACCCCTGGATCTATTGTTGGGATTGAAGCTCTAGATAATACCTTCTTGAGACAATGGGGAGATAAGAAAGACTTCATGTATTATATGATAGAGTTTGGGCCCTTGAAGAGAAAGGAAGGAGAGTCTGTCTCTAACTTCTCCAAAATATTCAACAAGATGTACAACAAGATCCCTGCTGAGATAAAACCCTCAGAAGCCTCTGCTAAAACATCTTATGTTAGTGCCTTTGATCCTGATTTCTGCCTCTTGCTCAGAGAAAGAAGAGCTACTTCCTTGGCTAACATGCAAGATGCAGCCCTGGAAGTAGAATCCAATGTGTTGGTAGTTAATAGGCTCAGAAGAAAATCTGACACAGACAAGGGATTTGGGAGATCTGAGGCCTCAATCTCTGGTTCTTCTATAGATCACCCTCAAGTATATGAATTGACCAAGATGGTAAAGTATTTGTCTGCAGAGATGGAGAAAATTAAAATGGAGGGGAAGCATACATACATACATCCCCAAAACATTGATAACAAAGGAAAATTAAGAAGGCCGAACAACAATGCTCCTCAGATTATGCCAAGGGAGAAAAGGAACAGACATAGGGATGATCAGAGGATTCAAACCCCGCTCCAAAATAACCTAGTTGATGATGAGGAGAGGGAAGAAGAAGAGATAGACCCTGAAATTCACTGTATTAAAGACACCTCCCCTTTTCCCCATTTGACTCAATATGCATATGAAGAATCCCTCATGACTAGTCAAATAAATGAGCTGAGTAAAGGGGGGAAAGCCAGTAGCAGTCCGAATAAATATAACCTCAGGTCAAAGAAGAAAGAAGGGAAGTCTCACATCCCTGAGCAACCTCTCATAACAGAAAATCCTGCTAAGCCTACAACAAACATTGCCAAGGAAAAGAAAGCTCAAAATCTCCCGCCGATAGCCAAAGACCCTTTCCCAGAGGTAAGAGAAATTCTGAAGCCTCCTTCCTCCTTTAACTTTGAGCATGAAATCCAAAAATCCAGGATTCCTGTGCCCCTTTTAGAGCTAGTTAAACATGAGGATTTCAAAAGGTCCCTCTCTAAGCTGTTGTAGCCCGAGACACCTCAGCTTCCCTCAGACTCAGTGAATCTCCAAGACGCAAAACCAATAGTCGTCTTAGGCCCTATGGTAGAAGATAGATATGATTCATCCCCTCCCTTATACACATCCCTAAACATACATGATAAGGTGCTGCATAATTTCTTGATGGATTCTTCCCATAACCTCATGCCTAAAACAATCATGGAAGAGCTGGGACTGGAAGTCACAAGAGCCTATCATGATTTGTACTCCTTTGATTCAAGAAGGGTGCAATGTCTTGGAGTCATCAAAGATATGGTGGTAACCTTATTTCAGTTGCCCATGAAGAGTGTGGTCATGGACATTGTGGTAGATGATGTTCCTCCCAAGTTTGGTATGTTATTTTCAAGATCTTGGATTTAAAATATTGGGGGAACATTACAGATGAATCTAACATATGATACCATCCCATTCTTTGGAGGGGAACACAAAAGATTGTACAGAGAAGCTTAGCTGGCCTACATTGTCAGTGATGAGGTAGACCCTACAAAACATACCATATTTTCCATTGACACCGATTTAGGATCCAGTTTGTTGCATCTCACCAACACCCCTGAGGCTCCTCTTCAACTCATAAAGAAACCAATTACCCCCCATGAAAATTCTCCCCCTATCACCTATGTATGGAAAATGTTATTTGATGGGGCTTCTTCTAAAGATGGTATTGGTGTTGGGGTAGTTTTTGTTTCCCTTGCTCAGGAAATTGTATCCCTGTCTTACAAATTAAAGTTTGAAGCTACTTATAATGTGGCAGAGTATGAAGCTCTTGTTTTAGGCCTGAGGGCTGCAAAGGATTTGGGAATTAAAGAAATATATGTGTTCATAGATGATGAGATGATTATTCAGAAGATCATAAATATTTATCAGGCCAAAGACCCTCGGCTTAGGAGTTATAGAAATGAAGCCTGGGACCTCATTGGAAGTTTTTTCCTAGCCTTCAATATATCATTTATTCCAAGAGGAGAAAACACTATGGCTGATTCCCTGGCTAGTTCATCGAGCAATTTCAGAGTCCCCCTGCCACCCAAACTCAGGTATGATACATAAGTAAAATACAGGCCCTCCATACCTGACAATGTCAAGCATTGGAAGGATTTTGAGGATGATCTTGAAATCAAAAGATTCCTAGAGACTGTTGAGGAGTTTTCAACATTTAACATTGATCAAGACCCTGCTTCTGAAGCCAAGCCTTATGCTATTGATCTTCTAAACAAAATTGTTGATCATCATATTGTTCAATTACCTAGAAATCACATTCCAAAGAGACTAGTTCTTCTGGAAAGGCTATTTGACAACAATGATGTGGCAGTAAAGGGTAAAATATCGAATGATAGTGCTAATACAACTGAGTGGAACATTGGCACAGAGAAGGAGCCAAGGTTTATCAAATTGTCAAGCAGCTTGACAAGAGACCAGAGGACTGAGTATGCTGAGTTATTAAGGGAATTTGCTGATGTATTTTCTTGGACCTATGAAGACCTCAAAACATATGACACAACTGTCATTAAGCATAAGATCCCACTGATGGAGGAGGTTAAGACATTTAGCCAGAAGCTAAGACAGATTAATCCTATGTTGCTGCCTGTTATGGAGAAAGAAGTAAAGAAGTTGTTGGATGCCCAAATCATTGTCCCTTTGAGATATTCTGAATGGGTGGCCAATCTGGTCCCAGTAAGAAAGAAAAGTGGAGAAATCAGACTCTGTGTTGATTTAATAAATCTGAATAGGAGCTCAAACAAGGACAATTACCCCTTACCAAAGATGGAACATATATTACAAAGGGTATCTGGTGCATCAAGGATATCCATGATTGATGGATTTTCAGGCTACAATCAGATATCAGTCTTGCCTGAGGACATAAAAAATCCAACCTTCACCACTCCTTGGGGCACATTCATGTATGCCAAAATTCCCTTTGGATTGATGAATGCAGGGGCAACATTTTAGCGAGCTATGGACATAGATTTTACTGGGCAGAAGGATCAGTTTGTGGTGATCTATCTAGATGACATAACAATCATTTCCAGATCTGATAAAGAACATTGCTGTCATCTGAGGAAGGTCTTCTTGAAGTGAAGAAGGTTTGGTCGTTCTTTAAATCCCCAAAGATCTATGTTTTCCTTGAAAGAGGGAAAGTTGTTGGGGCATATAGTATCTACTAAGGGAGTGAGGATTGATCCCAGCAGGGTGGAGGCAATCCAAGCCTTATCACTCCCAAGGTCTAGGAAAGAAGTCCAGTCTTTTCTGGGAAATATTGACTTTCTAAGGAGTTTTGTTTCAAATTTTGCTAAGTTGGTGAAGCATATTACAACCATGCTTAGGAAGGGGAATGAAGTAAAATGGACTGCTGAACTGAGGGAATCCTTTGACCAAATCAAAAATTCATTGACTGAGGAACCTATGCTTATCAGTCCTGATTATTCCAAGGAATTCCTGATCTTTTCTTTCACTTCCTTTGATACAGTAGCTACTGTCCTACTACAAAAGAACGATGTTAGGCTAGAGCAACCTATTTCCTTTTTTAGCAGGGCATTGAGGGATGCTGAGATCAGGTATGACATCATGGAAAAGAAAGCCTATGCCTTGGTGAAATCTCTCAAAGATTTAAGAGTCCATGTCTTACACTCAAAGGTCATTGCATATGTTGCTTCAACTTCTGTGAAGGACATTCTTATTCAAATTGACATAGATGGAAAGAGGAGCAAATGGATTTCAAATATCCTTGAGTTTGATCTGGAAATAAAACCTACCAAGCTAGTTAAAGGTCAAGGTTTAGCGACGTTGTTCGCTAAATCCAATTGTAAATCCTTGGGGGTTAACTTCATTAATGATTACTTAGTTGATCAGTAGGCTGAGTTGTCTGACAAAGGCTCTCAGGACAACTTACCATTAGCATAATGCACCTGGTATGGAGACATTATATATTTTCTGCAAGAATTAAATCCTCTTGATGGAATGGGGAAGAGAAAGGCAAGAGCTTTAAAACTCAAAGAAATCAGATATTTCCTTATTGACCAGGTCTTATATTGGAAAGACCCCCTAGGAGTGCTTCTGAGATGTCTGGATCCACAGGAGCCCCAAATAATTATGTTTGATTTTCACAACAGCCTATGTGGAGGACATCATTTCTGGAATACCATAACCTAAAAAGTTCTTAGGGATGGGTACTACTGGCCCACTTTATTCACTGATGTCTGCAGAGAGATCAGAGCCTGCATCAAATGTAAAAAATTCCCAAGAAAGCAACAACTCAAATCCTTACCACTAAAGTCTATAGTAGCCTCAACACCCTTTTAGCAATGGGGATTGGATTTCATTGGGGAGATTTATCTTTCTTTAAGTGGTCATCACAGGTGGATCCTAATTGCAACAGATTATTTCACCAAATGGATAGAAGCCATCCACACTAGGAGTGCTTCACCAAAAGGTAATCATCAGTTTCCTGGAGGATATGATAGCAAGGTTTGACTGTCCTAACAGAATTATCATTGGTAATGTTGCTTCCTTCAAGTCTGAGCCTTTGATCAAGTTTTGTGAGAAGTTTGGGATTTCACTTATTCACTCCACTCCTTATTATCCCCAAGGTAATGGACTGACATAGTCTTCTAACAAGAGTCTGATCAATCTCATTAAAATATTGTTAGAAGACAATAAGAACGCCTAATATTCAAAACTCAAATTCTCTCTATGGGCTGATTGAGTGACAACAAAGAGGTCCCTAGGCATCTCCCCTTTCCAGCTTTTTTATGGGACAGAAGCTGTATTTCCCTCTCAGCTAGCTCTACCTATAGAAAAATTATTTCAAGAGTGTCAAGGGGAGCTTGATGATATGATCAGGAAAATTCATCAATTGGTGGAGGTCTAGCAGACTAGAGAGCAGGTGATGGACAAAGCTCATGATCATCAGCAAAATATCAAGCAGACCTTTGACAGGAAGGTCAGAAAAGAGGAATTCACGCTGGGAGATCTAGTGCTTAAGTGGGATGCACCCAGGCAGGACATAGGCAAACATGGCAAGTTTGAATCCCTCTGGATCGAGCCCTTCAAAATATTTGAAGTGTTTTTAAACAATACCTATAGGTTGCAGGATTTGGAGGGCAACGGAATTTCTGGTGGCCCTGTAAATGGGCATTTTCTGAAGAAATTATTTATTTGAGCCTTAAGTGGCTCCTCTAACTTTGTAAATATTGTTTTCCTGTTTGTTTTTTGGTTTCAATAAATGACTCCATAGCCCAACAACAAGGCACTGAAGTTGCATAAAAGTTCTTAGAG
The DNA here is from genome assembly GCA_000966675.3 of Picea glauca. Lineage (NCBI taxonomy): Eukaryota > Viridiplantae > Streptophyta > Pinopsida > Pinales > Pinaceae > Picea > Picea glauca. The sequence continues at coordinate 62,038 of JZKD02S1617882.1, forward strand.
CCTCACAGGAAGGACTCTATCCCCCATGGAGCCTAATGTTATCACATAAATATTTAGGGGGGTGTTTTCCTAAGAAACGATCCTCTTTGGTGAAAAGAATGACAAGAAGTGGGTCGAAAAAATCACTTATCCTAAGTTTTTGTGTGAAGGCATGCCACTCTAAAGAGAAGGCTGATCTGGGCAGCTAGAGTCTGCGTGCCTAGCTCTATAGTCGAAGTTCAATTTCGGACCCCCCCTATTGTTCTGCCTTTAATGTGTGGGGGTACAATATAAGAGCGCGTAGGTCTGAGCGGTTGAGATTTGCGCGCTCAAATCTACGACGCAGGTTCCATTCCGGAGCCCCCCTGCCATTCTGCCTTTAATGGGGTGGGTCCGATATGGGCGGTTTTGAATATGCCCCCCTCTAAAACCTCTTACCACTTACCTCTTCCACCTCCTGGTGCCATCTGTCTCACACTCTGCCTCTCTCCTCTGCCTATCACATCCCCGCTTCCTCCCCACCGTCCACAACCATGCACCTCTCCTCCAATCACCCCTATATCACGTCCCTTTTATCTTCGTCCCTCTTATCTTCCACCACCTATTTCTCCTCCTCCAGGTCACCCCGTCCTAGCGACGTGTTTCCCCCCATAGTCAATCGCGTACCCCCACAACTTCTTCTCAACCCTGTGACTCCTTGACTTGGCTCTCACATCGCAGAGCCTACAATTTCTGTCACCTGTGTTTACCCAACCACTTTCCCTCTGCCACATCTGTCCACATGGCCTCTCCTCATCACATCTCCACACCAAGCATGTCAAATCACCTCTGCCTGGTCACCGTCCATTCACCGCTTCGTGACATGTGCTCCGGTCATCACGTCGGATTCCATGTCTTCTTGCTAGCCTTTCCATGAATTCCCTAAGCATTTCCAGATGGCAGAGTGATAAGGCCTCCACATCCTTTAGATACAGAGTTGACTGGGGCCTTACCTAATCCGAATGAATCAATTGATGGCGGTTGGACATTGTTTCCACCATAAATGGAAAGTCCATAAAATGACTGCAAGCTTGTCAACTCATGTGCAGGCCCGTTCTGGAACACGATTATGTCTAATCGAAGTTCACGAATGACCAGAGATTGCATGCGCAGTCTGTTAGGAAACATGCAAACATAATGCCTTCAATGCATTGACTCGAGCTTGCTGCTGTGGTTTTGCTTGGAGTATATATAGTCATTTTTTCCATTTTGTTAGGGTTGGTGGTTGAGGTAAGCTTCCGATTGTAAATTTTGATGAAGCACTGATTTCCCTGGTTATGTATTGGCATTTGAGACTTCCGGTTTAATGAAAGTCAGTTTCTTTCCACTTTTGTAAACACTCTGTTAAGACACTTGGAATTGGAGGATCCAGTCGAGGGTTATTATGTTGTTGTGGTGTATGATTGATCATAGCAGTATTTTTACCAGTCTTGAAACAACTCTTTGTGTTAGACTTTCTCTCTTACATTGAGTGACTCAGAATTGGAGGATCCAATCAAGTTGTTACAGTAGCATTGTGATGTAGTTTTGATCACTGTGTTGTTGTATCTGTGTCACTTAGGCACATTTCAGTGTCTTGTTTTTCTTCTATGAACTGCTGGAAGGCCAGATACTCATAGTAGTCTCATTCACCATTCTCATCAAGTATTCCTTCTACTCATTTTAAGCTTAAATTCCTGATTGAAGTTAGGTCAAGACCTCCCTTGCTTGTGCATGTATGGCCTAGTTGTCTGAGTTAAAACAATATTCTCCTGGGCTGCACCCCTTCGACCACCTCGATTTATTCATTTGTGACATATAAAACTGATGGGTATCAGTCTTACTCCTGCTGCAATCCAAAAGTCAATTCTGGTGCTAACACCAAGAAGCAACATCCTCACCACAAAAGCAAGCAACATAAGGGTCCCAAACCCACTCAGACAGATTCAACTCCAAATGGTGACAAAGGAGCAAAATATAAAAATAAGAAGACTGGCAGACATTGCAACTTTTGTGATAAAGATGGTCACGATGAGTCCAAATGTTTCAAGAAGATGAAAAATTTAGAAGCAACGATGATGGTCATTTAAATGATGTATTATTTGTTCCAAGTATTTCTTATAACCTTCTATTAGTATATAAAATCACTAATTCAGGTGAAGGTAAAATCGTAGAGTTTTCACCTCACCAAGTTATAATCAAGGATCTAAAAGATCCTAAGCATGTTCTTGCAACTAGAATTGATGATGATATTACCAGGTTGTACAAGTTTGAAAAATTTGGGTCATCATCTTTTTCATCAGTTTTTGTTGTTCATAGCGATGACTTGAGCAAACTTTGGCATGAGCGGTTTGGTCATCTAAACTATCGCTCATAGAAACAGCTATGCAATCAACATATCGTGATTGGTCTTCCTCCTGTTTCATGCAGAGATGGTGTTTGTGTCGGTTGTGTTCTTGACAAACATCATCAAGACATTTTTGACAAATGTGCCTCTTGGCATGCCTCGGGCCCTTTCCAGGTTGTTTAGAATTATTTGTGTGGTCTACTTTATCCTCCTTCTTTTTCTAGGTGCAAGTATTTCTTAACCTTCATTGATGACTTTTCTAGACATACTGGGGTTTACTTCCTAAAATTTAAGAGCAAAGCTTTTGACATTTTTTTTCCCTACAAGGTCCTTGTAGAAAAGTAGTTTGGACATCAAATTCAAAGGTTAAGAACAAATAATGGAGGTGAATATGTGAACAATAATTTTACAAGTTACTACACTACACATGGCATCCAAATGAAACACACTATTCCATATACACCACAACAAAATGGTGTTGTTGAGAGAAAGAACCACACATTAAAGAAATGGATAATTGTATGATCCAATATAATGAATTAAGTCTAAAGTATTGGGTGGAAGCCATCAATTGTGCAAATTACATAGTAAATCGCACTCCCACAAAGGCTCTTAAAAATATAACACCGGAATAAGCTTGGACTAAAATTAAACCATATGTAAGTCACTTCTGTGTATTTGGAGGTATAGCATGGGCTCACATTCCTGATGAGAAAAGGAAAGCATTGCAGCCTAAAAGTGAGAATTGTATATTTTTTGGTTATTTTGAAGATGTCAAAGGTTATATACTTCTTCAACCACATTGTAATGAAATTATTATTAAAAGATATGTTAAATTTGATGAAAATAGCTTGGCCTACGAGCCTAATTCGAGGATTGTTCCTTCTTCGACACACGAGCCATCTTCAACATTTGTGCCTTCTTTTGTTCCTATTTTGGTTTATTCTTTAGATGATGGAAACGGGGATGAAAATCCACCTCCACCTGCTCACCTTCCTCCATATGAGTCCTTTGAAACTAAACCAACACCAACTCCATCACTTCCTAGATGGGTCCGTTCAACACGAGAAGAAACTGGTGATCTTGTCGGTGATCCTTCAGATCAATGTCGGACATGTTCACAGTTCTAGTTAGCCTCTTCTATTTTGACTCAAGTTTCAGAGACTCACAATCTAGAGACATTTGCAGAAGATTCAGGTCATCCAGATTGGGATACAACAATGAATGAAGAGTATTGTTCTTTAATGGAAAACGATACTTGGGATCTTGTACCTCTTCCAAAAGGAAGAAAACTTGTTAGATGTAAATGGGTCCACATAACTAAGTATGCATTAGATGGAAGTTTTGAAAGACACAAGGCTGGGTTAGTTTCCAAATGATTTTCCCAAGTTGAAGGAATTGATTATCATGAAACCTTTTCCCCTATAGCCAAAATGAATTCCATCCACCTTGTTCTTTCCCTTGTTGCCTCACATAAATGGGAGGTCCATTAGATGGATGTTAAATCCACCTTCTTGCATGGAGATTTGCAAGAAGAATTATACATGGAACAACCTCTTGGCTATGTCCAAAATGTCTCTAGCCTTATTTTTCGCCTTAAGAAATCTCTTTATGGTCTTAAGCAAGCTCCCCGGGCTTGGTATGCCAAAATGGAAAAATTTCTTATTACCACTAGATTATTTAGATGCCATTCTGATCCTAATGTCTATACCAAGAAAGTAGGAAGCCATCTCATAATCCTTGTCTGTTATGTTGGTGACCTTATTCTTACTGGTAGTGACTCAAAAATTTTAAACCATGTGAAAAATAGCCTTAAGAAGAAATTTGAAATGAAAAACTTAGGATTTTTGCACTATTTCCTTGGCCTCAAAGTTTTGCAAACCAATGAAGGAATTTTTCTTTCCTAATCTAAGTATGCTTGTGACCTTCTTCATCACTTTCACATGGACGATTGTAAACCAGCCCCTTCTCCCTTCTAGTTTGGATTCAAGATTTCTACCACCTATACTTATCCCGAAGTTGATGCCACCTTGTATTGTCAATTAGTTGGTAGCCTCTTATACTTGACTCATACCCGTCTTGATCTTTTCTTTGTTGTTGGTATTTTTTCCCGGTATATGCAAACACCCAATGAAATCCATTGAAAAGAAACTAAAAGGATACTTCTCTATGTTTGTGGTACAGTTCAGTTTAGAATACATTACAGTTCAGGGGGGACTCCTTTATTGGTTGGTTTCACTGATTCAGATTGGGTCGATGACCCTGATGATCAGAAGTCTACTTCAGGTTATGTTTTCAGCCTTGGATCATGACCTGTCACTTGGGCCTGTAAGAAACAACATACTATTGCACTTTCTTCAACAGAAGTAGAGTACCGAGCAACGATAAATGCAATTTAGGAATCCTTGTGGCTTCGACAGATCCTTTCAAAGTTTGGATTCCAACAACACCATTTGACCAGCCTTTGGTGCGACAATCAGAGTGCCATCAATCTCACCAAATACCCAGTTCAACATCAACACAACAAACACATCAAGATACACATGTACTTCATCAGAAATCTCATTCATGATCAAGTTATTGAAGTTCTGTTTTTTCCTACAAAAGATCAAGTTGCAGACATTTTCACAAAGTCTCTTACAGAAGTGAAGTTTTCCAAACTTTGATCTATGTTAGGAGTTCAGGAAGTTGTCATCAAGGGGGGATAGGTTTTAATGCCTCCTTCCTTCTCCTATTGTATCACTATTGTAAATCCTTCAATCCTATCCCAAATTGTTCTTAAGGGGGGATGTTAGGATATTTAGACACTTAGGAGTTATTTAATATCTACTTGGTCTAATGTGTCATTAAGTAAAAGTGTGTTTCTTAGTGTGTTTCTTTAGTATGCATTTGTAGTTAGGAAATACAATGATCACGATATGTTCCCGACATAGAGTGATTTGACGGTTCATATTTCCTCGATCTTAACGACCATTGATATGTGTCTTAACACCTGATTGGTCCATGATCTCTATTTAAAGAGCATGGAGGGTCATTTTCCGATGATTGATTGTGAAAATCTCTCTATAATATTTTTCTTTTGCATTAATAAACTGCTCCAAGTGGCCGCGTTTGTTGGGGCCGTGGATGCTTCACCGTAGGGGTTTTACCACGTCAAAACATCGGTGTGTTGATCTTTGATCTGGTTGTATGAGTGGTTACTGAAGGTGTTCGCCCTCTGTTGGAATACCCATGTTGTCAAACATTTTCCTCATGCATAGTGCAACTACTCTATTTTATTGAAGTTTTTTGTGGTGTTGGTGTAATGTTTGATCAAAACACTTTTCTTTCTTCTCCTCTATTACTCGATCAAATGGTAGAATGGATTTTTTTTTAGTGTATCATATATGCCAAAGAGAATTAGAACCTCATTATTATTTTTCTTTTTCAGGATTAAGTTAGATCGGTTAAGGGATATTTTAGAAACTATATAGATAAAAAAAAATCAAAGTTAAACATAAAAAGATGTGTGTTGTTTTGAGATTGTATTGTTCTTTTTATTTTGAGGCTGATTAATGCCATAGAAATAGCTTAGGTATCATTTGAATGAAATAAATTAAAACATGGTAGAGATAATATATGTTGAAAAATATAAAGGTAAGGAGCAATGCATTGTACATGGAAACATTTACCATGTGTTGCATAGAAATGGTCTTTTTAGGCTGGATACATTTTCATGTACTCCTAGGGATTGTTTATTTGATGCATTCCATGTCCTGTATCACATTGAAAATACATAAATGAAAATACAGATCCATATCATGTCTTATTTCATGATGCAAATTATGCTAGTGGTCATTATGGACCATTACTTTACAAAAAACTATCTAGATGCAATCTTGAAGAATCTAATACTTACTTGTCACTGATGTCCAAAAACCCCGGATACCGTTCAAAGTGTAAAATGAATAAGATGCATTATTATGGATTAAGCAAAGAAATACCTAGCACATGTAATTGCGTTGATAGTCTATTCAAAGCAATTTTCTATTTGATAGCTATAGACTTCGCTGTACAATCCTTGATACTTACATTATGCAATCATTTTATAATGCAATTACAAGTGGTGACCATAATTCACTGCATTGCTTGAACCAATATCTGGGATCAGGTGCTATACAAAATACAACAATGTTTGGGAATTGGCAAGGGTATCTTGTAAATATGGAAATTCCATATGAGAGAGAGAAAATAAAGGATAGGCCATTCTATTTGCAATGGATATCAATCATTTTCAATGTAAATATCCAAGTCCGGTCCTTCCATGGAAACAACATTTCCAACTTCTATTCCGCTAACTCAAACTGTGATAAAACAGTTGATGTGATGTCATTTGAAATAAATACTGTTCAATCTCACTATGAGCCATTTCTAAGAGAAAAGTACAATGGATTATTTCACTATGGGCCATTGCTATTGCTTATTTCAAAAAATTGAAAGAAACAATGGACTTGAGGAATGTTGATTCAGAACAATTGATCATTTTTGTAAAAGAAAATATTTTATCTAGATTTGGTGTTCCTGAGAAATTTATAACAAACAATGGGTCAATTTTCATTGGAACAAAATTCACCATTTTTTTTGGAGAGTATGGAACATTAATGGGGAAACCATCCAATTACTATCCTTAGGGAAATGGATTGGCATAATCAACCAATAAAACACTGATATAAGAGTATAAATTATTACTTATTGAATGATGTAACTGGAAAAGTTCAAACACTGAGTGTGAATGGGTAGTTCCTCAAACACTTCTTTATTTAATCCATAGTATTCACTGTTATATGCATAAAACTTTGTTAATCTTTTTCCCCTTACTCTTTTTCTTTCTTTCCTTTCAATAATGTATATTCTCATGGTATATCTTAGTTTCTTTTTTTGTCTCCTTCACAATTTTTTATTATTTTGACTCCATCATCCATTGATAGGATCTCTAGATTCTCAACAACTCTCTGGGGGTTACTATCTGATAGTTGGATATGATTGTTGATCCATTTCCTGTCTCACTTTTCAATCCCAATCTTGTATAAAATTCTTCCCCCAATCCACCATCTTTCAAAAATTTCGTAATCAAAAGCATTTTTGCTTATCCATTTTTCATGTTCTGAAGAGACTTTTTCTATAACCATATCTCCTCGCTCCACACATCTGTATCTTCCTCACCTCCACACTTTGCATAGGTATATCTCTCTAACAACCAACACTTAGTATATTTTCAACCCTTGTGCAAATAATTCATACCATTCATCATCCCGCACTCCTACACTCTCGCATTTTTGCACATTTGCACTTCCAATTGTTCTCACCACGAATTGTGACAAGCCATGTAATTTTCACTATAATCAAGTCATTTATGGCATGTTGATTTTATTTGATTTACAAGGAAAGGGTAGGGATTTAGAACTAATGTGAAATAAATGTCCTACTTTTCTATGGGCTTCCTAATGATTTCTATTTATGATTACCCCTATTTCGAAGGTAATTCATATGTGTGGAAAAGACATTTTAGTCAATATGCATCATGATTTTGGCCTTAAAGCAATTCAAGCTCCATAATGTATTTATATTTTGAAAATTTCCTAGTCAAAAGCCTTTTTACTTAGCCATTTTCAGGTTATGCGAAGGCTTTTTCTATGACCATATCTGGCACTCCGCACATATATATCTTCTGCACCTTTGCACTCCACACATGTATATCCCCTGTACAACCAACACTTATTCTATTTTCAACCCTTGTGTGAAGAATTCATACCACTCATCCTTTTGCATGTATAATGTGGTGAGTACATGCACAAGAGATCTAGCTAGCATAAGAACAAACACAACTTGCAAAATAAAGAAGATGAGAGAAAAATTGGAGAGAAAAGAATAGAATTGTATTAACCAAATGAATGAATAATATTTTACACATGATATACTCTATATAACTCAACTAATGCACACTGGAAGATAAACCATTGCACCATAGTGGTGGTCTAGAGAGATTTGGACACACACTGGAAATTACCGAAGTTAACTGCCACCTAGTCCTAGTTAACTAGTCATGTAGTCTTCGGTTAACTGAGTCATATGTGTGGAAGTGAGAGAAACACATGCAACTGTTGGTAATAAAACCAAGGTTTCCATGCATGAGTGACTTCCACTAGTCTAACTAAGTGTAACTGACTCTAAACTGAAGTGAATATTCTCCTAGAATGTAGGAGAGGTTCCTAAAAAATAATATACCCTCAATAATGACTAATAAACATAGGAAAATAAGGAAAAATACCCTAGGTGTGTGTAATATCTCCAACACCCCCTCTGAACACTACTATGGGGCAGTGAAAAATGGGTCTTGAAAACTAAGGCCATGTTAGGTACCCATGAACAATGCAATTAATGGACACTGAAAATAAAGTGAGGAAAGAGGGAAAACCCCTCCTCAAGGTTCAATGCATCAAAAGAAGAAAAGACTATGGCTAAACAATTGTGTCCTTCACTCCAAGATGATCGCACAGAGAGTGAAACTTTTTCTACCATGTAGAATGTGGTGAGTACCTACACAAGAGACTTAGATAGTAGAAGAAAAAACAAAACTTGCATAATATAGAAGACGAGAGACAAATTGGAGAGAAAATAATATAAATGTATTAACCAAATGAATGAATAATAATTTACACATGATATACTATGTATAACTCAACTAATTTTTACTGATAGAGAATCCAATGCGCCGTAGTGGTGGTATAAAGATATCTAGACATGCATAGGAAGTTATCGGAGTTAATTTCCACCTAGTCCTTTTTTTTTTTTTTTTTAAATAAAAAGGGGTGGAACCTGCTATATTATAGAGGCAAAAAACTTTGCAGAATGTACAAAAAGGTATGCCTGGAGTTACCAAAAATGCTGGCGATAACCGGAAACCAGCATAGGTAAAACATAGTAGCATGATAAAACATAAAGCCAAGTAGCATAATAAAACTTAAACTATGTAGCATCTGTCCTACCCGAAGGAAACTAGGAAAAATGACTACAGTCCAGATATATATAAAACAATAGCAAAGTAAACTAAAAACCAAGAGCATAAAAACCTAGATGCCAGGTGGGCTGTCATCCTCGTCCTTCTGCCATGTGAACCCAGCCGGGATGGCAAAAGCTTGCGCGCAGAGGGGGCATTTCCGCTTAGCTGGTGCATTGGAGAAAGCATCGAGGAACATGCTCACGCTCTGTCCCATGGTGCGGGCCCGAAGCTCCAGGTCAGACAAGTGGCCACGAAGGTCAAACACAAGAGATAGGTGCTCATCCCGGAGGAGAGACCCATGCAAGTTGCCACCCACATCCATCGAGTCCATTGCCACTCCCGACCCAATGTCGAGCTCTCTCTGATCCACAACCATCTTTGCTCCCGCCGTCCCTGCTTCCTTCACCTGAAATTCATAGCTGAAGTCATCACCGGGCCAGGGAAATTCTTCCATAATGGAGCCGGGGATGTAGTCGACCTGCGTCAGAAGGGGAGTGTGTGTCTCCTGAAGAGTCACCTCAGTGGTGCGGTTCCTTTCCACCATCGCCAAATCCTCCATGAACGGGTCTTCCACCACTACACAGGGCGGAAACACCTCCTCCGTTCCAGCATCCTTCCCGTCTCCCGGGGTATTGGTCCTAGCGTCACAGCTACAACCGGCTCCTGGTTCAATTATGGTGGCGAGGAGCGCCCGCTTCTCAGCCCTTTCTTTTTTCCTGATGATGGAGGTCGCCATATCCAAGGCGCGCTCCAAATGCTCTCTTCGACACCTCTGTGCCTTGCGAGCAGCCCAGGCCACGCCACGACGAGGTCTTCCCCTTTTCTGAACCATGGTGAGAGAGTAGAGCGAGCACAGTAAAATACAGATGAGCCAAAACGAAAGTAAGTTAATTTGCAGAGCGCGAACAAGCTTAACCTTTCTCGTATTATGCAGAGAAAGATGCACCGAAAGTGCTGAGAGTCTGAGCACAAAAGGAGCTGGGCTGCACCAGAGCAAACCAACGAGAAATAGAGCCCTGCTCTGTTCGGACATAAAGAAATTCACATAGCCAGGAGCTGGAGCCATATGCATGCAATTAACCTCTCCCATCCTGAGTGCATTGTGAATGTTAATGAACGCACGAGGGAGGAGTACTTCCAGCCTACGTCTGCTGCAGAGGTCGTCCCCCATCGTTAATGTTGGCTTGTGGGTGGTGGCCCTCGGCATTTAAGCCCAGGCCGAGTGCGCCTCTAGCTGTCTCCAAATGGCCGCATGGCACCCCATCCAGGTCCACCTAGTCCTAGTTAACTAGTCATGTAGTCTTCAATTAACTGAGTCATACATGTGGAAGTGAGAGAAACACATGCAACTTCTAGTGTTAAAACCAAGATTTCCATGCATGAGTGACTTCCACTAGTCTAACTAAGTGTACCTGAATCTAAAATAAAGAGAATATTCTCCTAAAATGTAGGAGAGGTTCCTAAAAAATAGGAGACACTCAATAATGACTAATAAACATAGGAAAATAAGGAAAAATATCCTAGGTGTGTTTAATATCTCCAACACCCCCCTTGAAAACTACTATGGGGTACTGAAGAATGGGTCCCAACAACTAAGGCCATGTTAGGTACCCATGAACAATGCAACTAATGAACACTGAAAATAAAGTGAGGAAAGAGGGAAACACTCATGGGAAAACCCCCCCTCAAGGTACAATGCATCAAAATAATAAAAGAAAATGGATAAGAAATTATGTTCTTCACTCAAGACGATCACGCAAAGAGTGAAAATTATACTCAGTGGAAGTCTTGATGAATATGTCAAGAGTTTATTCAGAGGAAGGATAAAACTGTAGGTCGATGATCCTCTCGTGGACTAGATATCTAATGTAGTGCATATGGATCTTGATATGATTTGTCCACTTTCATTGCACTGGCTCTCTACAAAACTTGAGAGTACTCTGGTTGTCACACCAAATGATATTCAGTTTATGGAACTGGATGCCCAACTTGGTAAGGAAGTTCTGTAGCCACAATGCCTAAATGGTAGTGTCAACTACTCCTCTGTACTTGGCCTCGGCTAAAGATAGAGCAATATCAAAATTCTTCTTGCTCAACCAATAGATAGGAACTGAACCCAAACTGAGAGTGTATCTAGATGTGGACTTGCAATCAATTTTTTCGCCTGCCCAATTAGAATCTGTGAATCCTATGAGATCCAACTTGCAACTTATTGCATAGTGGATCCTATAACTGATGCTGCCCCAAACGTACTGAAGGACATGTTTTGTAGTCTTCAAGTGTAGCTCATGTAAATCCTACATGTACCTGAAGAGTGCTCCCGCTACATATGATAATTCATTTAGGAGTGGGAGAGATAGAACAAACTCCCCACAAGATGTCTATACAAAGTGGTTTCAACTAGTGGAGTGTCCCCGCCATCCTCAAGTCTCACCCCAGATAGGAAGGGAGTAGGGGAATACTTGCAGTTTGTCATATGGAATATCTCTATGATATCCCAAGAATACTTGGCTTGAGATATATTGATTCCTAAAGAATATTGACTAATCTCAAGGCCAAGAAAGTAATGGAGTGAACCCATGTCCATCATCAAGAACCTGTCATGTAGAATTTGCTTCACCGTAGAAATTGATGAAGTTGAGGAGATAGTGATCAAAAGATCATCCCTATAAATAACTAGAATCAGAAGTGAATCAATATTCCTAAGCATGTAGACATTTGGATCAGATTTACATCTCAAAAAATTCTGGGACAACAAGTAGGAGTCCATCTTGGCATATCATGCTCTCGGCGCCTGCTTGAGGCGCTAGAGAGACTTCTTGAGACTGCAAACCAAATATGAATATTGTATGAAGCCGAGTGTCTGATCCATGTAAATATCCTATGAGATATCTCCATGAAGAAATGAATTCTTCACATCCATATGATGGAATTCCCATCCTCTGGATGTCGCAATAGCAAGGACCAAATGAATGGAATCCATCTTCTCTACTGGAGCGAATGTCTCATCGTAGTATATGCCATTAACTTGCTGAAAAACCTTGGCAAATAGTCTTTCCTTGTATATGCTAACATTTCGATCCGATGCACTCTTGTTCCTATAGACCCATCTACATATGACAAGATTCCTTCCTAAAGGAAGCAGAACTAGATCCCAAGTCTGGTTCTCGAGGAGGGAGTTGTACTCCTCCTGCATGGTTGTTTCCCAAAAGGGATTCCTTACAGCCTCACCATATGTTTGCGGATATAAATCCTAAGACACATAATAATGCATAGGTAACATGGGCTCAGTGGTTGTGAATACATGAAGAGGCTCCTCGAACTAATATCGAGTCCCCCTGAGATCAGCTGGATCCGCAACAAGATATCCTACATCTTAAAGAGTGGTCTGTGCCCACTTGGGCCTTTGCACTGGCTCTTGATATGCCTGTACTAACTGTGCATCTGCATGTTTTGAATCCTCTGACTCTGCATAAGAACTCACATATGAAGTATATTTTGAATGTGCAGACTCATCATATTGAACTAGTGGAAGGACAAAATAATCTACATGCGGATCCTATGGAGCATGCGAGATACTTTCCTCAAATTAAACACCACACTCAATGATAAGTTGGTTCGTATAGGGATCAATAAGTCTATATCCATTCACACCATTTGGGTATCCAAAAAAGATACATACATTACTCTGTGGATCTAGTGCTTTCCTCTTTTCATAAGGAATATGGGCCCATGCACATGAGTCGAAGACACAAAAGTGGGTGAATTCCGGTTCATTGTTGGTCCAAGCCTCGAAAGGAGTCTGATCCTTGACATATCTGTGGGGGGAATTTTTTCTAGATGTATTTAGCACAATTAATTGCCTCATCCCAAAGCTTCTGAGGAAGTGATATTGCATGCAACATGCAAGAGGCCATCTCCTTGAGAGTTCTATTTTTCCGCTCAACAACCCCATTCTGCTACGAAGTATATGGTATTGTGTGTTGCAACTGTATCCTGGACTCAAGACAAAGGTTATGAACATCTCTTTTTACATACTCCCCCCCATTATCTATATGAAGAGATTTGATCTTTCTCCTTGACTAAGTCTCAACAAGTGCCTTGAACTCTTTTAGGTTCTCAAATACCTCTGACTTCTGTCTGAGAAAAAATACCCAATTATAACACGAGTAATAATCCATAAATGTAAGCACATACCTTGACTTACCAATGTATGGATGCGAGAATGGACCCATGAGATCACTGTGAATCAGATCCAATGTAGAGGAGGCCCTATGAGCCGTCCCCTTCTCGAACTTCTTTTGAAGGTGCTTGCCAAGGATGCATCCTTCACAAACCCCTTCGTAAAAATGGATATTAGGTAATTCGGTGACCATCCATTTCTTGCTAAGCCGTTTCATGTACCTGAAGTTCATGTGACCAAACCTCTCATGCCATAATATACTACTGTCATCATCATGCGTAAGTAGTACAGAGGAATCAGGTTCAATACACATAGAAAAAGTGTATAACTATGATTGATGATTTACCTCCCCGACAACAATCTTGGAGTTGTCTTGCATGTTGAATATGGACATGGAATATAGTGTGAACTACACCTTTTTCCCTGAGCCTGAGTGTGTAATATGAAACATCGAGAGAAAATTCATGGAAATTTGAGGAACATGGAGAAAATTCTCAAAACTTCCATGATCTAGTTCTACTCTCCCTTTTCTGGCGGCCTCAATTGGAGAGTCACCCCCCATGAGGATAGGAGTGTTGGCAAATTCAGTGGATAGAATGCAGTGATGGTTGTTGTCATTAATGGCAACAGTAGAGACAACAGTATAAGAAGGATAAAACCAAGTGGGGATTTGGAAGTAAAAGCTCAGGAGGAACAATCTTGAAGAAAACGCGCGCAGCAAGAGCTTACAGAGGAAAAAGGAAGAAGAGTCAGTGACCGTAGGATCTCATACAAATTTTCCGAAAGAATGAGGGCCGTCAGATCTGTAAAAGTTGCGAGAGAGATAACCCAAAGGAGAAAATCGGGGATCGGGACTTTGAAATGTCCTGTTCACTTGACAATGAAAACCCCGAAATCGCGAGACGCGATTTTGCGATTTAATCGCAGCCGTTAAATCAAGCAGGGATCTGGACCGCTCATTTGTATGGACACGTGGCAGCCAGGAGGCCTCATCGACAATTCGGGGATCGGGATTTCATAATGCAAAGTTCACTCTATAACGAAATCCCCGATTTCGCGATATGCGAAATCCCGACGGAATCTGAACCGTCAGATCAACATCGACTCGACCCACGTCAACAGACCACGTCAGCTAAGCGACACGTGGCACAACCAGGTAGTGACAAGTGTCAAACAGATTCAACACTTCAGGCACATACAAGTAATGAATCAGAGTGACACGTGGCAGTGTTTAATACGTGTCGAATCATGTGTGATGACAGCGCAGAGGACAGGTGGCATCGGAGTTTCGGGGATCGGGTTTTGGTATTGATAAGAACTTTGAACATCAGACATCACGAAATCGCGATACGCGATTTCCCGATAAGAGGTATAGGCTGTGGGCCACCCAGGAGTTAAATGCAGGACAGGTGTAAGGAGTATAGAGGATGTCGGGAATCGGCATATTACAAGTCCAGGGGGTGAATGCACATATCATTATAAACTCCGAAACCCCGACGAGAGGTATGGTGGAGGTCACATGATAGCTGGTCACATGGACCATTGTGTAGCCAGAAGGGGCTAAGGTTCGGGAAAAGAGCACATTGGGGATCGGAGAATCAGGGGTTCCGAGTACAAGTGCATATCGACAATGAGAATGCCGAATTCGCGATGAGTGAAATCCTGAGGGGATCTGAACCGTTGGATCAAACATTGATCGGAGGGTTGCTGTTGTACCTCACACATTAACGCTTCAGTTGTAAATTCGTTAAGCGAAACCGACTGAGAATGATGAATTGGTTAGCGTTTCAGTTGCCAAGACAGATGTCATTGGATTTCCCATTGGAAGGGGAAGTGGAATCGTTAAAGAAAGGTGTATAAAAGAAAATGAAGTAGACCGAATTTGATTGATCGTTCTGAAGGAAAAATGTGTAAACAGTAAGAAAAAGAAGATGAGCAGAGGAATAGTAAACAATGAAGGAACTGTACAGAACGAGAACAGAAGAAGAGCAACATGATGGACAAAATAGAAGCAGAGCAGAGTGACAGAAGACATGACACATAGCAGACCTGTTGAAGAAGAGAAAATTGCAGAACAGTGAACAGAAGACCAGATTTACAGAACCAAGAAAGACTGGTAAGAACTGAATTATCTGTAAAGTTGAATGTGTATTTAAC
>JZKD02S1617882.1:85073-102791 GCA_000966675.3 Picea glauca
AGTTGGTGCTCAATTGTAAATGATGTACAGAACAGAAAAAGACTGCCTATCATTTCGAAGAAGAAGAGGTTTTCTCCCTTTATGGGTTTCCTCATGAAAATATGTCTCTGTGTGTGTATCTTATGTGTGACTGATGATCTTTACTCTTACTGTTCATATGCTATATGATTGGTTGATGACACATGAAGAAATCTTAATAATTGTTTAAAAGGCATAAAATTGTTTAAGCTTATAAACAACTGATTCACCCCCCCCTCTCAGTTTTTCTAGTATTTCCAACAAGGAGAACCATTGCATGCAATCAAGGAAGATAAAATATCCTATGTGGTAGCCATATGGTGGGATGCACCTGAATCCATGATCCAGACATTAGGTGAAGACTGAACAACAACTACTACATGATGATTACCTTTGGGAGCATGATCTTTTGGATTCTTCTTGTAACCCTTGGGAATTTGATCCCCAAGGTTGTTCTTTTGAAGAATATGAGTTAGAAGGTCTATTTGCTTCTTCATGCATGCAGATTCTAGATGGAATCCTTGACTACAGTAGGTACACTTATGTCCTTTCTTCCCTTTTCCACTTTTGGATCCTGAGGAGTCATTGAAGGGTTTGGATTTCCCTTCCTTCTTTTGTTCTGCATGCACCTTTTCTTTGTCTTTCTTTTTGGATTTCCGATGTTGATAACTAATGCCATCATGTGAAACAATTGCATGAGCTTTGGAGTTTTTTATCACACCCATCTTGATGAGTTTATAATGATCCTGAATTAGGGCCTTAATGAAGGTATCCAAAGAGGGCATAGTCCAAGATTCTCCTGCAATCAACCTATGAGTGTGGAAAGTAGAAACAAAAATTGAATAATTCGAACCAAGTTTTGACAAAATGGTGTGAACCATTTGCTCTTCCTCCTTTGATTTACCAACCCCACAAGCTTTGAGTTGCAACAACAAATCCTTGTACCTTGTAAAGAAATATTGGATGTTTTCAAATATTTTCAGATCCAATGCAAGCAATTTGATCTCAAGCATGTGGCCTCTCATATCATCTTGTTTTCCAAAGAGTCCTTCTATGGTGGTCCGGATCTAATTTGGAGTTTTACAAGTTGATACATGAAACAACAATTCAGGGGACTTGTGGATGCAAAGGGCTCCGTAATCCTCATCCATTCTATTGAGATATTTGGATTTTTCAATGGCTGATATGGATTTTTTTTCCATAGCCATGGTCAACCTGTACAATCCTATACCTCTAAGAAAATTTTCCATCTTTTGTTTCCGTTCAAAGTAGTTGTACGTGGTGAGAATTGTCGATGGTGGAGATTCCATTCTTCCTATGTTCTTTAATATTCGGTACCTGCAAATAAAATAAATTGATGTGCCTTCTTCCTAGTGGCCTATGGGCTCTGATACCATGTAGAATTTAGTGAGTACCTGCACATGAGATCTAGCTAGTAGAATAACGAACACAACTTGCAAAATAGAGAATACGAGAGAAAAATTGGAGAGAAAAGAACAAAATTGTATTAACCAAATGAATGTGTTATCTCCTAAAATAACATCAGTCGGTTTTGTTCATTTAGGTGATAGGAACTCATTGAAAAATACTTTTCTAAAATTTTTAAGGTTCATTTTTGAGAGCCTTATGTTTGTAATAAAGTTTGAAAAACATTGGTTTTGGTTTTTATTTCAAAAAGGTCAAATCACAGGTTTCGGTGGTTAAGTGCTTCTCCAAAAAGCGCTTCTAAGCCACCGAAAGCCTTAGCTTTCGACAGCTTAAACAAGAAATTCAGAGCTATTTTAGCCACCGAAATCGTAGGAGCTGGGAATGAGTCAAAATGTCCTTTCACACACCTAAACCATCGGGATTGAGGTTTTATAATTTCAATTGGCTGCCAAAAAGATAGGAGGTAAATCGTTTAGAGACTTGGATCTTATCTCTGCATGATATATCAAATATTTTCAAGTTGTTGTTTCATCAAATCACGTGGCTGTGTACTTCCCATCATTTAGTTACCAATCATGATTGTTTCAAATCTTAATCCACTCTTTCACATCCCTTGTAATCAGCGCCACTCCTTAATGCATACCCCATACTTCTCGTCTCTGTCACAACCGAGCCAAACCCTCCTAATTCTACGCTGTGTAGTTTTTCTGCAAGCCTGATTTTCCAATTGTAGGTGTACATGAACATTTCAACCAATGAAGAAAGGAGGATCAACTCTGAGGAAGGAGCTTGATGATATTAGTTACCTGGAATTGCACCCAGAGGTATGTCAACTTTTCAGGGATGCAGGTTGCTACAAATTTTGTCAAAAATTCCAGAGCTCTCACTAGCAGGTGGCAACATATTTTGCTCCGACTTTCGATGGAAGAAAAGAAGTCATCGGTCAAGATGAATTCCAGGTGGATGAAGCCCTCATAGCTGAGGTGACAGAACTTCCCAGGACAGGGGAAAACTAGTTCAAAACCACTGTCACAAAGGATGTTGAATTTAGGTCCTACTTGAAACCAGAGCACAAGTGTTTGGTATGGAAGAAAGACATTCCTATGTATTTTCTTGAAGAGAAATGGCAATATTTATTAAAAGTCATTCTTGTTTATATAACTTGTGAAGGTAGATACAATAGAGTGATGATATACCATTTTAAATTCATGAACCATTTCATTGGTAGAAGCCCACTCAATCTGCACTATTACCTCCACAGAAGCTTGACTAAGATGGCTCATCTAGTCAAGGCAAAGGCAAGCAAAGTTGTAGGCATATTATCTCATCATGGTTTGATTAAGCTTTTGGTTTGTGAGCTGCTGCAGAGAAGGAACAAAGAATGGAATTACTTCTTGTTTTGGAATGAATTTTAGACTGATGTACAACCAAAATATAAGAAGAGTCCTTCTTAAAGGAAGTCTTCTACTCTCAGAAGTGGAAAGAGGAGGAGAGCCATCTCTCCAGTTCGAGTTGATCAACCCTCTCCATCTTCTAAGCCTAAGAAAACTAATAAGAAACCAATTTTTAGCAGTGAGGAAGAGAACACAGAAGAACCCCTAGTAAACAAGAGGATTCTTAATCTCCCCTATAGAGACTCGGAGGAGGAAGAGCACCAGGTTGAAACAGGGCATGAAGAGCACCAGGTTGAAAGAGGGCACGTAGATCCAACTACCACAGGGCACGAATATACAATGTATGTAAATCCATTCACAACGAGGTATGAATATCTTCCATCACCTACACCCAAAGATGAGCATGCAATGCAAGCTGCAAAGGCCTCATATAGCAAGTCAAAGAAAAATAGATCGAAGAAGATTAAAAAAATCATAGAGAAGATAGAGAAACAGGAAGTGCTAGAGAGGGTAATTAAAACCAGATATGAAATTCTATCAAAGAATTTTGCAGAGACCAGTGAAAACTTAGAAAGATTGGCACATGAAAGTATAAAAGAAAAGAAAAAGAAGAAGAAGATTGTAAAAGACTACGATAGTCTGTGGAGAGTATCTATGCATTTGAAGAAAAAGGTCAGGTCATTAAGGTTGCAAGCTAGGTCCTCGAGACCTCAGCCTCAAACACCTGCTAATCTTGAAACCCTAGCAGATGCAACCATCGATCTGAATGATCCAGAGGAAACCAACAATCCTACAACCATTCTAGAAATTGATCAAGATGCAGAGACTTCAGTCCATCAGCCATAAGGTGTTTGAATCTAAGACAAAAGATATTGTGCAATTTTGTTAATTTTCACTAAGATAGAACTTTCGGTGGCTTAAGAGAACATTTCAACTATTCATTAGCCATAGAAAGCCAAGCTTTCGATACTTAACCGGCCCAAATTTTGTCTATTCTAACCACCGAAAGCACTGATAGGGCAGAAAGGTAGTGTTTTTGCACAGATCTAGGTTTTTCTTATCCAAATGCCTCAGGAACAATTCCAATCAATAGATAATAATTAAAGACATCCTTATCAAGAGTCTGTTTTGATTTTGGAGATGCCCAACAAGGCGGAAAGGTCAAATCGATTAGCTATTTTATGGGAAAAAATAGTTTTGTTGCCAACATGTGGCATTTTCGACTTCTCTCATATCTTATGAATATCCATCAGCCTTGGAAGTCTTACTACACCTGCTGAAGAGTTTGAAAGACATGAAGATCACCTAAGATCAAGAATTGACCTATTTTATAAGATCTCTGCCTATTTTCTTGGGTCAGTTATTGACTTTCTATTTTTGGTAAATTCGATCCAGTGTCCTAGGATATGGATATTGTTTGTAAAGGATATAAAGCCAAGAACATTTGAGGAACCCGGGGTTCTATTTTGAGTTCTAAACCATACTGCTATTGTGATACAGACATTTTCTTAAATATATTCAGCTTGCAAGTTTCCTTCATTGTTATTATCATACTTCCTTTTCATCTCTGTTCTATGCTTATGAGTTGAATGTTATTCTTTGCCTCTGTTTAATATTTTATGGTGACTGTCATCTTACCTTTGATTATTAAGCAAGGATCATAAGCATTCACTGCTAGTTTATTGACCCATCATATATATTTTTTTATGTATGTTCTGGTTGACATATTAGTTTCTTTATCCATTTGATTCACAACCTATCTGATAATTACTCTTGAAGGCCTTGTACTGTTTGATTATACCTAGATTGTCTTGAGGATACAATCCAGTGAGCTAAATATTCATCTTGATCCAAACATTACCCCTTATTGAGAAAACCATTGCAAAAAGTAGTTAAGTTACCAGGCATCTCTGAGATACAACCTAAGAGAGTTCCTTGGAGTGATAAAAAAATTGGCGCCGTTGCCGGGGAGAGGAGATTGAAGATCAACTTTCTTGGGAGATGACACAGAGCTTATTTTTGATGATAGAAAAGGATTAGACATTAAATTGGTTGTAATCATCTATCTAGTGACTCCACAAGTTCATCCTGGCTCCAAAGAAGATTAGTACCAGGGAAAATCCACAAGAATCACCTGTCACACCAGTGCCCAATCCAGAACTAATTCTCAGAAGAGGAAGATCATTTCAAGTTCAGACTTCAAAATCAGGTACCAAAAGTAATCCTCTTTCTCATTCTAAGAAATCCATAGCCGAAAAAACTGAATCTTCTTCCTCTAAGATTGTCAGTGAAAAATCATCTGTAACAACTGTAGAAGAATCAATTATTTCTTATCAAGAGGAAAATGTCATTGTAGAAGAAGTGATAGGCTCAAATTTAGTTTAAGGATCATCTAAGAATTTAGAAAGAAATCACAACTCCTCATCTCTTGAGTCCTTTCACTCACAGTAGGAAGAAGACCATATAAATATTCACACTAGCCTTCTTGTTGTAGAACACATTCTTCAGGAACTGCCTGCTAAAGGTGAAGAAAACTTGGCCAAGCAACTTGCAAATTTATATATAGCCTCACATCAAACTTATTCCCATCAGAAAGTTTCCTCCCATTTAAATTAAATCCCCTCAGTGCCGAAGAGTCTGAAAAAATCCTATCACCTCGCTCACCAATACTCACCATGGCTGCACCTCCTCCACTGACCAAAATTGAACGAATTATAACTGCTAGATATGCCCCTCTTGTGTGGCCAAATTCACCTACAATGATGCCCACTGGTGACTACCAGAATTATATGCCCAAATTTACTGGAGAAGGATATGTAACTGCAGAGGAACATATAGAAGCCTTCTATAGTTATGATGAGAACCTAAACATAGAAGATGCTGATGTCTGGACCAGATTTTTTGTCCAGAGCTTGGATGGCCATGCTAGGAAATGGTTCAAGGAACTCCCTGCTGGTTCCATAGCTGGAATAGAAGAGTTGGATGACATATTTTTGAAACATTGGGGAGATAGGAGAGACTTTTTGTACTATATCACAGAGTTTGGAAACTTAAGGAAAGAAAATGGTGAATCTGTATCTTATTTCACCAAGAGGTTCAACATAATGTATAGTAAAATACCTGCTGAAATCAAACCTACAAAGACTTCTACCCAAATCAATTATGCCAACTCATTTGACTCTGAATTCTGTTTGATACTAAGAGAGAGAAGGTCTACTTCACTTTATTTGATGCAAGACGTTTCCCTTGAAGTAGAATCAAATATCTTAGCTGATCACAAGTTAAAGGGAAGTGATGATAGAAGAAGGAAGAAGGAAGAAGCCTCTTCCTCATCAATTCCAAATCCTAAGATAGACAAATTGGCTAAGATGCTGGAATCATTAACCTTAGAAATGTCCAAGCTAAAAATTGAAAATAAGCAGTCTGCCAAGGGAAAAATCTCATATGAATACCCTAACAGAAATCCAAATCAGAATCTAAATACCTTTAGGATAAATAACCAACAAACACATATTTTGATAAGAGAGAGAAATCCCACAGAAGATCAGAAGGTTAGAGCCCCTCTCCAAAACACTGTGATGGAGGAAGATGAAGATGATTTTCAAGAATAACAAGAAGATAATATTCACTGCGTTGGAGATGATGCAACAAAATCTTATCTAACACAACATGATTATGAAGAGGCATTAATGAATGTACAGATAAATAAAAATTCTGCTGATAATGGCCTTTTTCAAATGCATGATAAGAACAAATACAATCTCATATCTAAGTCCAACACTGCCCAACATAGTGCACCATCTTCTTCTAAGAAAACTGTTGCCCCTGTCAAACAACACATTCAAAAGGATCAGATACCAAATGACCAGTAGATAAACCTCTTCAAATGTGAATACACCAGCTCCTCCTAGGAAGACTACTACCCCTGCCAAGCAACAAATTCAAAAAAATCAGATCCCTGATGATCAGTAGAGTACTTTGAAAGCTCCTTCAAATGAGGTAAAAATTTCTGATAAAACATCCTCTTCTTTCAATTTTGAAGCTGAGATACAGAAAATCAAAATCCCCATCCCTTTGGTCGAGTTAATGAAAAATGAATCATTTAAGAAATATATCCTCAAGACTCTTGACCCCAAATCCATATCTTCCTCTGCTGATATCCTTAATATATATGATGACAAGCCCACTATTGTCTTAGGTCAAATGATTGAGGATAGAGATGGAAGTTGTCCACCTTTTTATATCTCTCTGAACATTCATGACAAAACATTGCATAATTGCCTGCTAGACTCTGGAGCCTCTCATAATTTGATGCCAAAGGAAGTGATGGATGAGCTTGGGTTAGAAGTTACCAAAACTTACCATGATATTTTCTCATTTGAGTCTAGAAAATTTAAATGCCTTGGGTTGATCAAGGATCTGCTAGTAACTTAACTCAAGCACCTATGAAAACTATGATCATGGATGTAGTTGTAGCAGATATTCCACTCAAATTTGGATGTTTGTTATCAAGATCATGGATGAAGAGGTTAGGAGGAACCCTTCAAATGGACCTTTCATATGCTACTATTCCTGTTTTTGGAGGAGTAAATAAGAGACTATACAGAGAGTCACAACTTTCCTATATCATCAGTGACGAACAAAATCTAGCCAACCATCCTATTTACTCAGTTGACACATGTATGGGATCTTGCATATTACAAATTGATGATTCATTATCAGATACTTTGTTACTTAAAAATCTTATAGTTTAGTCCACAGAAGTAGGAGAAGATGATCTTTGGAGTATGTTCTTTGATGGGGCATGTACTAAAGAGACTTCCGGAGAAGGGGTTGTATTGATTTCACCATCTAAAGAAACTACACATTTGTAATTCAAGCTTGATTTCTAGGTCACAAACAATATTACAGAATACGAGGCTTTGCTCTTGGGATTGAATGTTGCAAAAGAAATGAAAATTAAAAGGCTGCAAGCATATGGAGATGCTGATTTAATCATTCAACAGGTAAATAAGTCTTTCCAAGCCAAGTATGTGAGGCTAAAAGCTTACAGAGATGAGGTTCTGAATGCGATTGCTGCATTCACTGAATTCAAAATCTCATACATTCCTAGGGCTATGAATCAGTTGGCCAATTCATTGGTTGTTTCAGCTAGTACTTTCATACCTCCTTTTCCTCCAAGGCTCAATTATGAGATCCAGGTGAAGTATAGGCCTTCTTTACCTGATAATGTTAAATTTTGGAAAGCATTTGAAGACGATGCAGAGTTAAGTAGATTTTTAGGAGTGATTGATGAGTTTTCAGATTTGCAAATTGATCAAGATAATGAGCATGATGAAGAAGCTCATAGGCCTAAGTTCAAAAATAAAATTGGAGCCCATGAAATTGTGTAGTTCTCTACCAACCGAATCCCCAAAGGTTTGGTTCCTTTAGAGAGACTTTTTGATCATAATGATGTTGCCATTAAACTAGAAAAGGAGGAGGAAGATTCTGATGTGTTCTAGTTTAATGTAGAAAATGAAGAAAGTCCCAAGTATGTCAACTTAGCTTCTCATTTGAATGATAAACAAAAATCTGAATATGGTGAGTTGTTAAAGGAATTTTCTGATATATTTTCACGGAAGTATAGTGATTTGAAGACATACAATACATATATCATACAACATAAAATTCCTTTAAACAAAGACACAAAACCATTCAGACATAAACTCAAATCATTCAGTCCAATGTTGATGCCCATTATGGAGAAAGAAATAAAAAAAATGCTGGAGGCCAAGATCATCATCCCTCTTAGATACTCTGACTGTATTTCCAACCTTGTTCCTGTTATAAAAAAAAATGGTGAGATTAGACTCTGTGTAGACTTTAGAAATTTGAACAAATGCTCTAGAAAGGATAATTACCCATTGCCCAAGATGGAACATATTCTGCAAAAATTTTCTGGAGCAAGTGTCATGTCATTCATCGATGGCTTCTCGGGGTATAACCAAATTGAATTCCATTAGGATGATAGGGAAAAAACAACATTTACTACACCATGGGGTACATTTATGTACAAAAAAATGTCATTCGGATTGATGAATGTGGGAGCGACATTCCAGAGGGCAATGAATATTGCATTCGTGGGAGAGAAAGACAAATTTGTTCTGATTTATCTTGATGATATCACAGTTTTTTCATACATCCATGAAGATCACTTGCAACATCTAAGAAAAAATTTCCTGAAATGTAGAAAGTATGGCATTTCTTTAAACCCCAAGAAGTCTCACTTTGCACTCAGAGAAGGTAAGTTGCTTGGGCATATTGTGTCTGCAGATGGAGTGAAGATAGATCCAACAAGAGTGGAGGCAATTCAGAAATTGTCTCTCCCAAGATCCAAGAAAGATATCCAATCTTTTCTTGGAACCATAAATTTCATTAGGAGGTTTATTTCAAATTTTGTTGAGCTTACCAAATATATCACATGCATGTTGAGAAAATATTCTGAAGTAAAGTGGACAGAAGAAGCCATACATTCTCTTAAATCTATCAAAAAAGCTATTATGACAACCCCTGTCTTAATTAGCCCCAATTTTGGTAAAGATTTTTATATTTTCTCATTTTCCTCTAATGATACAATTGCAACAGTGTTGTTATAGAAGAATGAAGATGGGCACAAGCAACCAGTAGCATTTTACAACAAAGTTTTGAGAGATGCTGAAATTAAATACGAACCAATTGAAAAATAGACCTATGCACTAATCAAATCACTCAAAGCTTTCAGGATCTATATACTACAGGCCAAGGTAATAACATATGTACCCTCAAGTTCTATGAAATATGTCCTTGTTCAGCCTGACATTGATGGTAAGAGGAGAATGTGGATAGCTAAAATGATTGAATTTGATATAGAGATCAAGCCAATAAAACTTATCAGAGGCCAAGGGTTTGCCAAACTTCTTGCACAGGACAATTGTAGAATGTTAGAGATGAATTTTGTTGGGGTAAATGCAGAAAGTGATCAACATCAAATTTCAGCAGAGAAACTCAACTATGATTCACAGGTATCCTCTCACTTGGCAGATTGTGTATGGTACAGTCATATAATTTATTTTTTGCATAATTTGACAGCTCTGCCAGACATGAGCAAGACACAAGTGAGAGATTTGAAGCTTAAGTCCATAAAATTCTACATTAGTGACAAGATGTTGTTCTGGAAAGATCCATCAGGGGTACTCTTGAGATGCATTAACAAGGTAGAATCATTTCAAACAACGACATAATTTCATAGTAGTGAATGTGGAGGGCACCATTACTGGAAAACCACTACTCATAAAATTTTGAGAGATGGCTACTATTGGAATTGTTTATTTTCCGATGTGTGTGCGTTTGTCAAATCATGTGATAAATTCCAGAGGTTTTCAAGAAAGCGTAGTTGAAATCTATGCCCCTTAAACCTGTTATGGTTACAGGTCCCTTCCAACAATGGGGGTTAGATTTCATTGGAGAAATACATCCACCTTCTAGCAGTCAACACAAATGGATTCTTGTCGCTACTGATTACTTCATGAAATGGATTAAAGCCATTCCCACCAGGAACACCAATCATACAGTAATCATTAACTTTCTATATGATCATATTTTTGCTAGGTTTGGCTGTCCCAAAAGACTTGTTACAGACAATGCAACAACATTCAATGATAAAACCTTGGTAAAGTTGTGTGAGGACATGGGAATCCAACTAGTTCATTCTACAACCTATTATCCATAAGGAAATGGCCTTGTCGAGTCTTCAAATAAGAGTCTGATAAGAATTGTTAAAAAAATACTAGAGTAGAATCAAAAGAGTTGGGATTGTAAATTAAAGTTCGCTTTATGGGATGATAGAGTAACATATAAGAAATCTATTGATACATCTCCATTCAAGCTGGTCTATGGAACATAAGCTATTTTTCCAATACAACTCATGTTACCAGTAGCTAAATTTCTTTAGGAGGCGGATTCCGAGCCAAATGATCTTACTAGGAGGATTTTTCATTTGGTTGAATTATAGCAGACCAGAGAATAGTTGGTTGAAAAGACTGAATTGCATCATAGAAAGATGAAGGAAACTTTTGATAGAAAGGTGAAGCCATATATTTTTAAAGCAGGAGATCTAGTTTTGAAATGGGATGCAGCAAGGCAGGAAAAGGGTAAACATGGCAAGTTTGATGCTCTCTGAACAGGTCCATTTATTATATCATCAGTGCAACAGAACAACACTTTTGTTCTCCGAAATTTGGAAGGTGATGAAGTCACAGGTGGCCCATTCAATGGGCATTTTCTCAAACCTTATTTCTCATAAGGCTTTCTCAAGCCTTTCTCTATTGTAAATATTGATTTTAATATTTTCATTTTTAGTTTGTGTGTCAAAATAACTCCATGCCCAATGTAATACTGAGTCAAGTCAATTTTGAGTCTTAGGTGATAGAAAGGCTACCGTGTCAAGTCAGTTTTGAGTCTTAGGTGATAGGAAGGCTACTGAGTCAGTAAAGTTCTTGAAACCTCACAGGGAGGTTTTCATCCCCAGAAGGAGCCAGATGTTATCTCCTAAAATAACATCAGTCAGTTTCGTTCATTTAGGTGATAGGAACTCATTGAAAAATACTTTTCTAAATTTTTTAAGGTTCATTTTTGAGAGCCTTATGTTTGTAATAAAGTTTGAAAAACATTGGTTTTGGTTTTTATTTCAAAAAGGTCAAATCATAGGTTTCGGTGGTTAAGTGATTCTCCAAAAAGCGCTTCTAAGCCACTGAAAGCCTTAGCTTTTGATAGCTTAAACGAGAAATTCAGAGCTATTTTAGCCACCGAAATCGCAGGAGTTGGGAATGAGTCAGCATGTCCTTTCACATGATTAAAACGTCGGGATTGAGGTTTTATAATTTCAATTGGCTGCCAAAAAGATAGGAGGTAATCCGTTTAGAGACTTGGATCTTATCTCTACGTGATATATCAAATCTTTTCAAGTTGTTGTTTCATCAAATCACGTGGTTGTGTACTTCCCATCATTTAGTTACCAATCACGATTGTTTCAAATCTTAAGCCTCTCTTTCGCATCCCTTGTAATCAACACCACTCCTTAATGCATACCCCATACTTCTCGTCTCTTTCGCAGCCGAGCCAAACCCTCCTAATTCTACATTGTGTAGTTTTTCTCCAAGCCCGATTTTCCAATTGCAGGTGTACAGGAACATTTCAACAAATGAAGAAAGGAGGACTAGCTTTAAGGAAGGAGCTTTATGATATTAGTTACTTGGAATCGCACCCGGAGGTATGTCAACTTTTCAGGGATGCAGGTTGCTACAAATTTTGTCAAAAATTGCAGAGCTCTCACTAGCAGGTGGCAGAATATTTTTCTCTGACTTTCGATGGAAGAAAAATAGTCATCGGTCAAGATGAATTCCAGGTGGATGAAGCCCTCATAGCTGAGGTGACAGAACTTCCCAGGATAGGATAAAACTGGTTCAAAACCACTGTCACAAAGGATGTTGAATTTAGGGCCTACTTGAAACCAGAGCACAAGTGTTTGGTATGGAAGAAAGACATTCCTATGTCTTTTCTTGAAGAGCAATGGCAACGTTTATTAAAATCCATTCTTGTTTATATAACTTGTGAAGGTAGATACAATAGAGTGATGATCTACCATTTTAAACTCATGAACCATTTCACTGGTAGAAGCCCACTCAATCTGCCATATTACCTCCACAGAAGATTTTCTAAGATGGCTCATCAAGTCAAGGCAAAGGCAAGCAAAGTTGTAGGCCGATTATCTCATCATGGTTTGATTAAGATTTTATTTTGTGAGTTACTGCAGAGAAGGAACAAAGAATGGAATTACTTCTTGTTTTGGAATGAATTTCAGACTGATGTACAACTAGAAGATAAGAATATTCCTTCTTCAAGGAAGTCTTCTACTCCCATAAGTGGAAAGAGGAGGAGAAGAGCCATCTCTCCAGTTCGAGTTGATCAACCCTCTCCATATTCTAAGCCTAAAAAAAATAATAAGAAACTGAATTTTAGCAGTGAGGCAGAGAACGCAGAAGAACCCCCAGTAAACAAGAGGATTCTTAATCTCCCCTAGACAGACTCAAAGGAGGAAGAGCACCAGGTTGAAACAGGTCATGAAGAGCACCAGGTTGAAATAGGGCATGGAGATCGAACTACCATAGGGCATGAATATACAGTTTATGTAAATCCATTCACAACGAGGTATGAAGATCTTCCATCACCTACACCCAAAGAGGAGCATGAAATGCAAGCTGCAGAGGCCTCATCTAGCAAGTCAAAGAAAGACAGATCGAAGAAGAGTAAAAAACTCAGAGAGAAGATAGAGAAACAAGAAGTGCTAGAGAGGGTAATTAAAAATAGATATGAAATTCTATCAAAGAATTTTGCAGAGACCAGTGCAACCTTAGAAAGATTGGCACATGAAAGTATAAAAGAAAAGAAAAAGAAGAAGAAGATTGTAAAAGACTACAACAGTCTGTGGAGAGAAAAAGGTCAGGTCATTAAGGTTGCAAGCTAGGTCCTCAAGACCTTAGCCTCAAACACCTGCTAATATTGAAACCCTAGAAGATGTAGCCATCCATATGAATGATCCAGAGGTAGCCAACAATCCTACAACCATTCCATAAATTGATTAAGATGCAGAGGCTTCAGTCCATCAGCCATAAGGTGTTTAAATGTAAGATAAAAGGTATTGTGCAATTTTGTTAATTTTCACTAAGATAGAACTTTCGGTGGCCTAGGCGAACATTTCAACTGTTCATTAGCCACCGAAAGCCGAGCTTTCGGTGGCTAACCGACCCAGATTTTGTCTATTCTAACCACCGAAAGCACTGTCAGGGCAGAAAGGTAGTGTTTTTGCACAGATCTAGGTTTTTCTTATCCAAATGCCTTAGGAACAATTCCAATCGATAGATAATAATTAAAGACATCCTTATCAAGAGTCTATTTCAATTTTGGAGATGTCCAACAAGGCGGAAAGGTCAAATCGGTTATCTATTTTCTGGGAAAAAACAGTTTTGTTGCCAACAGGTGGCATTTTCAACTTCTCTAATATCTTATGAAGATCCATCAGCCTTGGAAGTCTTACTACACCTATTGAAGAGTTTGAAGGACATGAAGATCACCTAAGATCAGGAATTGACCTATTTTATAGGATCTCTGCCTATTTTCTTGGGTCAATTATTGACTTTATATTTTTGGTAAATTCGATCCAGTATCCTAGGATCTGGATACTGTTTGTAAAGGCTATAAAGCCAAGAACATTTGAGGAACTTGGGGTTTGATTTTGAGTTCTAAACCATACTGCTATTGTGATACAAACATTTTCTTAAATATATTCATCTTGCAAGTTTCCTTCATTGTTATTATCAGACTTCCTTTTCATCTTTGTTCTATGCTTATGAGTTGAATGTTATTCTTTGCCTCTATTTAATATTCTATGGTGATTTTCATATTACCTTTGATTATTAAGAAAGGATCATAAGAATTCACTTCTAGTTTATTGACCCATCATATATATTGTTTTATGTATGTTTTGCTCGATAGATTAGTTTCTTTATCCATTTGATTCACAACCTATCTAATCATTACTCTTGAAGGCCTTGTACTGTTTGATTATACCTAGATTGTCTTGAGGATACAATCCAGTGAGCTAGATATTCATCTTGATCCAAACATTACCCCTTATTGAGAAAACCATTGCAAAAAGTAGTTATGTTACCATGCATCTCTAAGATACAACCTAAGAGAGTTCCCCAGAGTGATAACAAAACGAATAATAATTTACACATGATATACTCTTTATAACTCAAATAATGTGCACTGAAAGAGAATCCAATGCGCCATAGTGGTGGTCTAAAGAGATATGGACACAAACAAGAAGTTACCCAAGTTAACTGCCACCTAGTCCTAGTTAAATAGTTATATATTCTTTTGTTAACTGAGTCATATGTGTGGAAGTTAAAGAAACACATGAAACTACTGGTGATAAAATCAAGGTTTCCATGCATGCGTGAATTCCACTAGTCTAACTAAAAGTAACTAAGTGTAATTGACTCTAAACTTAAGAGAATATTATCCTATAATGTAGGAGAGGTTCCCCAAAAATACGATACCCTCAATAATGAATAATAAACATAGGAAAATAAGGGAAACTATCCTAGGTGTGTGTAATATCCCCAACATCGCACTCCCACACTTTTGCATCTTTGCACTCCACACATTTATATATTCTGTACCTGCACACTTTGCAAAGGTATATCGCTCACACAACCAACACTTAGTCTATTTTAAACCCTTGTGAGAAGAATTAATACCACTCATCCTCCCACACTAGGTCCTAGATATTGGTGCAAGCAATACAATGAATTCTTGTCACCACTCGTGATTGCATTGCAAAAGTGTTGCACAATATAAAGTCTCAATGATTGTACACCGAAGTCTGTTTCTATCAAATAACAAAGTGCTTTGAAAAAACTATCACTGCAATTAGATGTGCTAGGTATTTCTTTGCTTTATTCATAAGATTGCATCTTATTCATATTAAACACTTCCAATAATATTAAAGGTTTTTGCATATTAGCAATAAGTAAGTATTAGATTGTTCAAGATTGCATTTGGATATTTTTTTGTAAAGTAATGGTTCATAATCACCACGAACAAGATTTTCATCATGAAACAAGATGCAATATGGATATGTATTTGCATTTCTATTGAAATGCAAATACTTTCTTTTCCTAGTTAGTGACCTAACTACAATTGATATATTTAACTATTTTCTAGCCATCGTATGAAAAATGATCTCCTCGTAGTCCTCTCTCATTTTCATTTACATTTGAAGATGAAAAAAACCACACTTTTGAAAGAACAAATTCCGTGCAATTCATACAAGAAATTGGATCCTAACTCATATTGATATGATTCCAATGCCTCTATATCTCCATTGTCTAAACAAACCAAGAAATGATCTATTAATCCATTTCACAATTCAATGGAAGAGTAACTAAAATGCAATGGGACCTGGAATGCATCAGATAAACAATCCCCATAAGTATATCAAAATGCATCCATTCTAAAAAGATCATTGCTATGAAGCACATGGTCAATATTTCCATGTGCAATGCATTGCTCCTTATGTGCATAGCCTTTTTCTATTACCATATCTATGCACTTTGCACAACTATATATTCCGTACCTCTGCACTTTACACATGTATATCCCCTACAAAACCAACACTTAGTCTATTTTCAATGCTTGTGTGGGGAATTCATACCACTCATCCTCCTGCACTCCTGCACTTGCACACCTTCTCACTTCCAATAGTTCTGCAACACATATTGTGACAAGCCACACAATTTGCATGATAATCAAGTCATTTATAGAACTTGCTCCGATTTACAAGGAAATGACACATATTTAGAGCTAATGCGAAGTAAATGTATTGATTTTATATGGGCTACCTAATGGTTTCTATTTATGATTACATGTATTCCGAAGGTAAATTATATGTGTGTAAAAGAAATTTTAGTAAATACATGTCATGAACTTGGCCTTAAAGTAATTCGAGATCCATAATGTATTTATCTTTCAAAAATTTCCTAGTCAAAATCCTTTTACTTATCCATTTTTAGGTTGTGCGGATGCTTTTTCTATGACCATATATCCACACTCTGCACAACTATATCTTCCGCACCTCTGCACTCCACACAAATATATCCCCCACACAACCAACACTAATTAGTCTATTTTCAACCCTTGTGCGGAGAATTTATACCACTCATCCCCCCACATTTTTTCACTTCTGCATGTCCGTACTCTGCACAACTATATCTTCCACACCTTTTCACTTTTCACAAGTATATTTCCCCTGCAACCAACACTTAGTCTATTTACAACCCTTATGCGGATAATTCATACCACTCATCCTCCCACACTCCCAGACTTCCGCAATTCGACACTTCTAATAGTTTCACACCATAGATTGTCACAAGCCATGCAATTTTCACAATAACAAAGTTATTTATGTCACATTGATTTACTCCTATTTACGAGGAAAGGGTAAGTATTTAGAACTAATGCGAAGTAAATGTCACACTTTTCTATGAGCTTCTTAATGGTTTCTATTTATGATTAAAATTATTTAGAAGGTAATTCATATGTTTGGAAAATACATTTTAGTAAATACGCATCATGCACTTGGCCTTAAATCAATTCAATCTCCTTAGTGTATTTATATTTCGAAAATTTCCTAGTCAAAATCCTTTTCACTTATCCATTTTTCAAGTTGTGTGGAGGATTTTCCTATGACCATATCTCCGCACTCCGCAAAACTGTATCTTCCGCGCCTCTGTATTCCACACAGGTATACCCCCCACACAACCAACACTTAGTGTATTTGAAACCCTTTTGTGGAGAATTCATACTTTCAACCCTTGTGTGGATAATTCATACCACTCATCCTCCCACACTCCCACACTTCTTCACCTCCATAGTTCCACACTCCGCACAACTATATCTTCCACACCTCTGCACTCCACACATGTATATTCTCTGCATAGCTAACACTTAGTCTATTTTCAAACCTTGTGTTGAGAATTCACACCAGTCATCCTCCCACACTCCAACACTAGTGCACCTTTGCACTTCTAATAGTTTTTCACCATGGATTGTGACAATCCACGTATTTTTCATGATAACTGAGTCATTTATGGCACATTGATTTTCTCCAATTTACAAGGAAAGGGAAGGGATTCATAACTAATGTGAAGTAAATGTCCCACTTTTCTATGAGATATTTAATGGTTTCTATTTATGATTACCTGTATTATGAAGGTAATTCATATGTGTGGAAAAG
>JZKD02S1617882.1:121219-139620 GCA_000966675.3 Picea glauca
TTCTTATAGTTTTCATGAAAGTACAATACAAGCCAATGAAGATAACTTTACATACAATATCAATCCAATGTGGGGTGATATGGAAAATGTGATTCAACAACTAGATAATGTCCTTGTAGATATTGATGGTACATTGACAAAACGTGGAACAAGTACAACCTACTATGAACAATACAATTTGCAAGAATACATGCAATGTGCTCGAGGACCAAATACAAAATTATTAAATAATATTGACTTCCAAGTCATAGGCCATCCATTTTTGCTTGAGAATAGAGAATATTGAAAATTTGGAAGAATTCTAAAGAGAGTACAACAAGAAATTGTCAAAGACAATTCCCTAAAGAAATTAAAGGACAAGCACACGCCATTGTACTTGTTTCTTACAGGTGGAGCAAGAACAAGAAAAACATTTACAACAAAATTTATATTCCAAATGATTATACGAAAGTATGATACATAAAATACAATCGAACCTTTGAAACCAAATGGATTGATACCGGTGTACATGGGTGAAGCTGCTTATATTGCAGGTAGAAAAAAATTCCATTTTGAATTTATAATTCCTTTCAACAAGTCTTAGTTCCTTCCACTTAGCAAAGAAATGTTAGACACCTTATCAAAGTTTTATTAGGAAATACAACTTGTCTTTATTGACGAAGCCTCTCTGGTCATAAGTCGATTCTTATTCTCCATTGATAATCGACTAAGAAGCATAAAACATGTACAAACAAAGTATTTGGAAACATATATATGGTATTTTATGGTGATCTTTATCAAGCACATCCCATACATGACTCCCTTATATTTGAACATCGTACCATGTACATGCAAATAATAACATATGAATTTTGGAGAGATAATGTAAAGTGCTATGAATTGGATATTACAATGTGGAAAATGAATGAAAATTTTATTGCAATTCTAAATAGGATGGATAAAAATATCCAAACAATAAATGGTTTAGAATATACCAATACAACTTCCATGTGACTTGCTCCAAATGAACCAACATTCCCTTACTTGTTTTACAAAAACAAAGATGTTGCAATGCATTACAAGTATATGCTATCACTTATTACTGTCAATGGAATTTTAATCAATGCAATTGATGGAGAGGAAGACGACCATGGTAATGTGCCATAACATGACCATACAAAAACTTTGCATTTGCAACTTTTCCTAAAATTAAATATGCTTGTTGAAATATACACATGCAACTATGATTCACAAGATGGTTTAGTGAATGGTGTAGATTGAATAATCAAAGCATACATCATAATAGATAAAGGTGATGTTTTGTGGATCAATTTCTATGATCTGCATATTGGACATTGCCAAGCTAACATGTTATCTTATTTATATAGCATAGACATTTCGCCTGAGTAGATAACCATACCGAACATAGAAAAACCAAAACCAAAAACAACAAAGATAGGTCATTCGAAAACATGTAAACAATTCCCAATTCAACTTGCATGTGCACGTACAATACACAAATCATAGGGTCTAATGCTAGACAATGTTGCATTTGATCCTACTAGGATACAAACACATGGATTAGTGTATACAACATTGTCATGTGTAAGAAACATAGAGTCTTTGTATCTTCTAAATGCTTTGACAATAGATAACTTCAAGTTTAAACAAAATATCATCACTGAGATGCAACATCCATGGAGAAATGAAAAATGGAATCTAGAATATGATTGTCATTCAATACAATTAGAGTCACACATCTCAATTATTTCACTAAACACATGTAGTTTGCATGCACATATTAATGGCATAGTCAGTGATTATGATACAATGCAATATGATATTTTGTGCATTCAAGAAACATATATGACACTAGCCATGCAAAAAGAACAATTTCCAAGTTTCTATTGTATATCAAATTGCAATAAACATGGGGTGATGATACTAGTAAAAAAACATCTAGCAATATTGGAGCACATGCATTTTGAAAAGAAAAGTGTGGTGGTTCTTATAGCAAGAGTAACAGTCAATGGATTGCATATTTCAATTGTCAATATCTACGTTGCACCACATGCAATTATGAACAACATAGTGAATTCCATTGCAAAAACATTATGCAATTTTCATTCAAACGAAATCATATTCACTCCAGAAGACTTCAATATTTACATTTCTCAATGCAACAAGAAGACAAAAAAGTGGAAAATTACACGTGTATTCAAAATATCCATTTCTTATAGGAAAAAAAAAACATGTACAATTTTTTTTAATTGATCATGTCTGGTCAAATGCGAACAATAAACAGTCAAATTTTTTTATATTAGATACATATTGGACTGATCATGATACAATTTGTCTTCTACTTGGAATCTGAAATGCATCTAAATCATAATACATATTAGAATATGACCTCTGAATTACATAAACATCACAATACATATTGGAATATTTATATTCTTGTTACATATTCACAAATTTTTATTTCCTTCTTGCTAAACCAAAGCATGTTTTTATATTCTTGTTACATATTTAAAAACTTCTTCTCTTTGTATTTCATCAAGAAAATGTGTTGTAGATGGAAAGCAGTTGGTATAGTATAGAATTTTCTAGCAGGGAAAATAATATATCAATGATTTGCATTGCACTTGCATCTTACTGAAATCTATTTGCATATCCATTTTCTTTGTTCGATGTAGAATACATCAAAACAATCAAGAAGAAAATAAGAAAAAAACAAACATGGAATGAGAATTGAAAAGGTACATATTTCTAATTTTATCTGTATTCTATTGATTTGCATTTCATTTGTTATTTGTTATTACTGTATATTTCATGTCATTTTGGCATAAGAGTTTATTTCCTTGTTCATTTCACATGAAAATGGAATAGAACAAATGAAGGAGAGAAAAAATTTAAGAGTGATATAGGAGAATAAATTCAGGAACAATGTCCAAAGAGGAAGTATGATGATAACAATAACACAACCAACATCTTCTTTTTAGTAAATTATATACATATGTAGTAATCTATATTCATAGTGCATGGTAGTGTATATAATCCAAAGTGCATATTGTTAGTGCACATCTCTCCTATCGCTGGGGGTTTGAAGACTTAGGGTTTGTTAAGATTTGACCAAAAAACCCCCAAAGCATTGACATATTCAATCTTCAGTTGAGGACCGAAGAAGGTCTCACCCGAGGATGACATGAGAATAACATAGACCATTTAGTCTTGTGTCGGATGTGAAGGGACAATGTATTAAAAGAATATTCTTAGGATTGCACTAATTCATTCGTAATCCATTAACGCAATAATAAACATAAACCATTAACATAGATATACATTCAACTCATAAAACACATATTGGATTGTAGAAAGAAACAAGACTTTGTATTATATTTATTTGATCCCAAAAATACATATAAAGACAAACTCCTGCATTTCATAAAACCATGCTATGTACTCTACTTATTTCAATAATCATTACATTACTCTATGCTATGTGCTCTCTCTTCCTTTTCCACATAGATTGGATCCTTTTATAGACTCTCAACACTAACCTTGGGTGTTGATACCCCCCAACACTATTAGTTGGCTTGTCCTTGACTCAATTAGTGTCGTGACATTGATAGAGTGTTGTCTTGAATTGTGAGACTTTTGAATGTGACTAAGTTCAATACCCACACAGTGCTTAAGTAAGTGAAAATCATCTCTATGGGATGTGGTTGCATCCCGACACAGGTCTTCAAATTATTTGAGTGGCCCTAGAGGTGAAAATGGTTTTGGGCTTCATTCATTTGATCTCTCAACCTATCTCTCCTCGAGCTCACTCCAAATGGTCAAAGGATAGATGTAATTCATCTTGCAATCCAGAAATATGAGAACTGACCAAGCCAAGTCCTACAACTGTAAATTGTCCCAATTACTCAGGCACCTGCCAACAACTGGCCCTGAGCAATGGATCCATCGATTAGGACCATCGACATCCTTCTATCACATTCAACTTGGTTGATATCAGGGAATACATGGACAACTACAACCAATAGAGGGGGAATCCCGAAGAATCAGATCGTCGGCCTTAGAAAATTCGTTGATACATGGTGGTATGCGTAGAAATTGTCGACTAAGAGAGATGGTGTACCACAAAAGCTTCAAAGCATAGTTCAAATAATTGTTTGGAGACCCTAAGCATGTTGTTGGTGAACTGTAGGTTGGTTCCCCCTCCCTATAGTTTCACTTGAAGCTTCAAATGACGTGAGAAGGAAACCTTAAGACTATGGGTTACCTGCATGGACTGTGCATTGTAGAAAACCACATGCCTACTGGAAGAATCCATGGGTGTTGGGACTTTGTGGTGGAACTAGAATTCCTGAGATAAATGGAGCTAATAGTTGAATGGCCATTGGGAATGCTCAATTAACAATTGATGGGAGCTATATTTGTGGATAAATGGAGGTTCCCTCTGAATACTATGATGCACGTGGGATTCATTGGGAAACCAATATAATATCACGTCTATTCATATTGGGGGTCGAAAAATCAATGAAAATCCTAGGCGATATATTGGCTAATATTAATGGCGGAGATTTTGTTTTTATAGTATAGAGAAATATAGGTATTTTGGGGGGGAAGGGGTAAAACTTTGGGGATGGGAGGGTAGGGGAATGCGCACATTCAATGAGGTAATCTGAACTTGGAAACAATGTTGAAACCCTAGGTTTTTTTATGGCTTATGGCCACCAGTCTAGACGTTGTTTAGCATTTGTGAGGCATGCAACAAAAATTTTGGGTACAACACTCAAAGCACACCGAGGGTCTTCAACACTAGGGCAATTGAAATAACACCCAACGATTTGAGCAAGCACAAGGATTTGAGGGTCTTTAGCACCAGGGAAATCAAAAGGACACCCAACGATCCAAGCAAGCACAATGATTTGGAGGAGTTGCAGGTGAGTTGTAGTACCTAGTTTGATCGACACCCTTATTCCAATCCATTACTTCCTCGATGCTAAGACCCATATATAAGGAGAAACTGTTTACAAAGGATCAAACGATATAGGAGATGGGCCATTTTTAACAGGTGATGGCAGTGGTTTGTTCATCATTGTGGTGGTCACTTCACCTCAATCAAGCAATACAACTTTTCACAACAAATCTCATACGTGTTTGGTTTGCAAGCACAACTCGAAGGAACTTCGGGGAGTCCATATGTTTGTAAGTCCTACGCAGAGGAAAGGATTATCCAAAGGTCCTTGAGACATAATTTCATTGCTCGTCGTAACCCTAAATCATTGCAGGTACAATGCTTATGCCATTGCATATATAGGATTATTTCACTTAATCTTAAATTTTAGTTGAAAGTTATTTTTTATTTTATTTTTCTATTTACCCTCCAAACATACAGTTGGAAACTTTTAGGTGAAAGCAATTAATCCTAAGTTTATGTCAGATGTTAAATCTTTTTTATTTTTCTAAGTACCCTTTAACATTATACATGTGAATATGCTCAGAAATGGCTATTGGCTACATGCCAATTCTTGCAATGAATATTTTTTGGTTAATTTGTATTATGTCAAAATTAATAGGAAGCTCGTTCATTCTCATTGTTAATATTCTAAAAAATGGTTGCACACCAATTTTTATGAAGAATCTCTTTTTGTTAATTTGTATTATGTGTGTAAAATAATGGGAAGCTCGTTCGTTCTCTTATGGGCACTTTGATTATGTGGTATTCCTATTCATATGCTCATACATTGGGGAAATGAAAAGAATATTGATTAAACTTTTTTATAAAATGGAAAATTATATATATTTTTTAAATTTAGTATATTGAAATAATTTTAAGATGTATTGGCAAAAGTAGGATTTCAGATGGAGTAAGGAATTTTTAGGGATTAAAAAGGGTTAAGAAGGGTCTTAATTCCTTATTCTTCTGTTTTTTAAATCTCATTAGATGTTAAGAGTATTTGTTAGAATATATACTTTCATAAATGTTGGCCATTTGGACCACTGGGAATGACACAATTTTAATGGTATAAAGGTTTCACCTATTTGCATCTTCCTCAAAGTACAAAATACATATTATATAGTATAATGCGGGATTTTTACCTTCATCAACACATATAGGTCACTAGGATAAAATCCTCAAGAAAGTATTATTTCCCTTTACTAGAGGACCTTGCAATTTGTGACATTGGTTGCAGAATTCATTTTGTCAGTTTTCTATTTGAAATTATGTAAAGTAAAAAACTGAAATTAAATCATAATACTAAGAGTGAATAAGATCAATGGAATTGAAACAAATTGTTGAATTTATTAAGAGCATGAATGTTGGAGTTACTTCACACACACCTGGGATTTTTTTTTCCTAAGGTTTTTCCTATGTTAGTCATTATTCAGTCTCCTATATTTTAGGAAGAATATTCCTCTAGGGAGAATATTCTCTTCAGTTTTCACTTCAGTTTGATTAGTTGAGTGCAGTCTAGATGCTACATTGGTATTATCACCATGTATCATTGGGATCATCACTAGCTAATGCACATTAACCTTGGGATCGTCACTAGACTAGCACATTACCCATGATTCCTGTATCTCCTCCTCACTCCACTTTGTTTCATTCAGTTAACTGAAGACTGATAGACTAGTTAACTCAGCTAGGTGACAGTTCACTCACGTAATTGCCCGATAGACTAGACTAGGTGGCAGTTTGCTCCCATAACTACTGGTGTGTGTCCAAATCACTCTAGACCACCACTATGGTGCATTGGATTCTCCTCCAGTGTGAATTGGTTGAGTTATATAGAGTATATCATGTGTAAATTATCATTCATTCATTTGGTTAATGAGAATTCTTCCATTCTTTCTCTCATGCTTCTATTTTCTTCTATTTTCTCTGCAACTATGTATGTCAATTCCCAACTAGATCTATTATGTGTAGGTTCAACACATTTACATGGTATCAAAGACGAAATAATACTAGGGAAAAGACACAACAAATTCTTTTTTGCAGGTACCGAAGATTGAAGACAACAAAAAAATGGAATTCCCAAAAGAATTCATTCTTACACCTTACAAATTATTTGCATAGAAGGAGAAGATGATCATGCATCTTCGAAGTAGAGGATTGTACAGGTTAACCATGAACATAGAGATAGAACCAACATCAACCATAGAAAAGTACAAGTATCTAAATCAAATGGATGAAGCATTTAAAACAATTTGCAGACTCATTTATCCTAATCTCCTCTTTCACATATCTTCTTGTAAAACCCCCAATGAAGCCTGGACCACCATGGAAGTTATTTTTGGAAATTAGTATGAGATGAGGGGTCACATGCTCGAGGTGGAATTTCTCACATTGGATCCAAAAATCTTCGACAATCTCTAATATTTCTTTACCAAATGTAAGTATTTACTGTCGCAACTCAAGGCTTGCGGGGTTGATAAATCTAAGAAGGAGAAACAAATGGTTCTCACCATTCTCTCCAAACTTGG
Source organism: Picea glauca (assembly GCA_000966675.3). Classification (NCBI taxonomy): domain Eukaryota; kingdom Viridiplantae; phylum Streptophyta; class Pinopsida; order Pinales; family Pinaceae; genus Picea; species Picea glauca. Next base: position 128,693 of record JZKD02S1617882.1, read on the forward strand.
TCCTGAATTCTCAGTGTTTGTATCCACATTCCATTCAATCAAATTTTCCTTTTGGAGCCACCTGGAAGATTCCTTCTTTTGAGGAATTTATCAAATCTATGACACAAGAGAAGACCAAGCTCATCAACATGGGAAAAATCAAAGGCCCATGCACTTACTTTCCAAGATGGAAGTGGTCAACAATATCATAAATCTAAATATAAAGACAAAAGGAATGCACATACAAATCCGAAGAAGGAAGGGTACTCAAAACCCTTCAACGATGCCTCCGGATCCAAAGGTGGAAAGGGAAGAAAAGGGGAGAAATGTACATACTTCCATATAGGATTCCATCCAAAATCTGCATGTATGCAGAAAAAAATATATATAATGACCTAAATACTTTAGAAAAACAACCTTGGAGATCACATCCCTGAGGGTGCCAAGAAGAAGAACCCAGAAGATCAGAATCCCAAGAAAGGAAATTCTAGCCATGCCTTGATTGTCATAAACTCCTCTCCTGATGCTTGGATGGTAGATTCAAGAGAATCACACCACATGGCTTCCACAAAAGAGGTCTATTCTTAATTGGATGTATGCAAAGGTCCTCCTATTTTGATGGGGGATAACTCTCTAGTTGAGGTCACCGACAAAGGAAGGATTGAACTCACAAACATAAGCTTCGAGAATGTGTTGCACGTTCCCAAACTTTCCATCAATCTTCTCTTCGTGTATCATATGAAAAATTCCAACACCAGAAATAAATTTGTATTCACACTTGATGCAGTGGATATCTATGACATGCAAACCAATTCCAGGGTTGCTACCAGTGAGGTAAATCAACAATCTAGGCTTTATTGCAATTTCTAAATTTATTGCACCAGATTCTACTTTATTGCTTACCCATGCTGATGAAAGAAGTATGATATGACATGAAAGGTTCAGGCTCTAAAATTTCATATATATGCAACAAATTAGCAAGTAAGGATTGGTTGATGGTCTACTAGACATCCATTTATCCAAAGGAATCTGTGAGGGATGTGTTCTTGGAAAACAACCTCAAGAGAAATTCGACAAAATAAAGACTTAGAGAGATTCCTCTCCTTTAGATATGATCCATAGTGGCCTCATGGGCCCTTTTCCACATCCATCAATCAAAAAATCAAGGAACGTGCTCATTTTTGTTGATGATTTATCACGCTTCACATGGATTTTATTTCTCAAGCAAAAATTAGAGGTCTTTCAACACCTCAAAGACTTCAAATCCCTGGCTGAGACACAGTTAGAAAAGAAAATAAAAATCCTATGAACTGATAACTGGGTAGATTATGTCAACCATGAGATCTATAATATTTTTCATGAGGCGGGGATTCAGATGCATCACACAGTTCCTTATACTCTGTAGCAAAATGGAGTTGCTGAGTGGAAAAATCAATCTCTAAAAGAGATGGCATCTTGCATGCTACATGCAAAGTCACTTCCACATAGATTATGGGCCGAAGCACTTAATTGTGCAACCTACATCCAAAATAGATCTCCCCATAGATCTGTCAAGGATAAGACCCCCTACGAGGCTTGGAGCGGCCTCAAACTGGAAGTGACCCACTTTCATATTTTTGGTTCACGTGCATGGGCTCAGATTCCCTCTGAAAAGATGAAGGAACTTGATCCATAGAGAACATAGTGTTTCTTTGTTGGGTACCTTGACGGTGTGAAGGGATACAAACTTATTGATCTTTCCTCGGACCGACTCTTCATTGAGTGAAGTTTCCAATTCGAGGAAAGTGTCTCTCATGTACCTGAAAAACCACATGCAGACACCTTTGTTCTTCCACCTGTCAGAGATGATGAGCATGCACATGCCAAATATTCTACATATGAGAGTTATGATTCAGAGGATTCAGATGATCCAGATACAGATTCAGTACAACTAGATGTATATTCAATTCATGCAGATGCAAATGCAGAGCCAGAGCCGAGGCCCAAGTGGGATTAGACTACTCTTCAGAATGCAAGGGATCTTGTTGGGGATCCAATTGATACTATGAGGACTCGATCTGATTTCGAGGAGACTCCTCTTGCACCCATTACCACTGAACCATTTCCACTCAGGCATATTTTCTCGGTTCAGTCTTCAGATCCGCAGTCTTATGGTGAGGCTATTGGAAATCCCTTGTGGGAATCCGCCATGCAGGAGGAGTACAAGTCCCTCCTCGAGAACCAGACTTGGGATCTAGTTCCACGTCATTCTGGAAGGAAACTTGTCAAGTGCAGATGGGTCTGTAGGACCAAGAGCACAACAGATGGACATATTAGCATATACAAAGCCATGCTATTTTCCAAAGGCTTTCATTAGGTGCATGGCATTGACTATGATGAGACCTTCACTCCAGTAGTAAAGATGGATTCCATACGTTTGACACTTTCCATTGAGACAGCCAAGGGATCGGAAGTCCATCAGATGGACATGAAGAATTCATTTCTTCACGGTGATCTCACTGAAGAGATATATATGGAGTATCCCCTGTTGAAATATTGTAACTGCAAAGAGTATTCTATTTATTATTGAGTCATTATTAATTAGATCAATCCCCTTTTGTGGATTGATCATGTCGAGCATTGCAAATGACCAAATCCCCTTTTGTGGATTGGTCAAACCCTAATTGTATTATGAAAATTAAGAATTCGACCCCCATGCCTAATTAAAGTGGTTTTAACCACTAAGAAGACAAGTCGGCCCTGCCCAGTGAAGAGACACCTTTCCACCGCCTTCCAGCTATTATAAATAAAGGAGGCTAGCGCCTCATTATCTCACTCACTCATTCACTCATAAAGTGTGCAATTTTTGTAGCTGCAGTTGGGAGAAGAAGGAAGAGAGAGGAACATTGCTCAATGTTGGATATTCTCTAGTGTTTTGGTTTATTGTCTTGGCATTGTATTGTCTATCTATATTAAGGAAGTTTTTGTTGGGTTTTCTCCCCCATGAGGGTTTCCCAGGATAAATGCTTTGTATCTTGTGATTGTGTTTCTCTTAGTGATCCTACCTATGTTATGTTTATCTAGTAAATTGAAAAGAAACCTAATAATATCTAAAAACTTAACATGGAATCAGAACTAAGCTGATGAGAGCACCTTTCACTGGATAAGCAAAAATGTCATTGGTGTCGTACAAGAAAATTAGGGCTTTTTGTTGGAGAGAATTTTTTTCCTAAAAAACATCTAGAAAAGTGTGCCCTAGCCTAGTGAATCTTTTTGCAGCTTGAGTGCACCTTTTCATTGGACAAAGCCTCCATAAATTCAAACCCTAATTTTTGACTGGTACCAAAAAACCAGAAGTACCAGAAAACTAGAAAACCAAAAAAATGAGGAAACCAGAACCAATACCAGAAGTACCAGTCCAAATTTCTGCTAGCTCAATTTCAAGGGGTAAAATTTGAATTTTCAGAAATATGATTGTACCAGCTTACTTGCCTCAGCTTAGCGTCTATCCCCTGGATCAGAATTTCAAAATTCGAAGTTTGAAAAATTAGGGTTTTCTCATAAAACCCTAAGTTACAGTTAAAGTACCAGTTGCAGTGAAAGATTTTGTAAAGTGTTGGCCAACCTTAAAGTTGAAACACCTATGAAGTTTTGAAGGAGAAGGGATCTCTTGCCATATATCCAAAAGGATCTCAGATCCAGCAAATTCGGAGGAATAATGCAACCTAAGTTTGATTATTCCGATATGAATCTATTTGTTATGATACTATTTTGATCTAGGTTGCATATTGAAGCTATTAAAGTCAAGGTATTAGATTGATTAAAGTTGAGATCATAGAGTTTATTCTCTAACCCAGTTTTCTGTCAAGATAACATATTGTCTTAGTACATAAGACAGGTTGAAGAAAGAACTCATCATCTTCAATGAATGAGACTTGGAATAAAAGCAACACACTCATTCTTGAGGACAAGGCTCCAGGTTCCAGGTTTGATTAATTAAGTTGATAAGATTCAAAGTTTCACATGACAAGTTGATAACTACCCCATTACAAGTAAACACTATAGTTGAGGTAGCAGTCTTTGAAAAGTATTATACTTGGTACCATGTGACCATATTGAGATAAATGCTTAATGTAATCATTTACTAGATACAACTAACTTCTCCTCTAAGCGAAACTTCTTATGTTGGTTCCAAGTTACCTTGGATGAATGTTTGATCACAACACTAGAAGAGTGTTTATCTCATTTCGTATTGTATTTATTACTTTTGATCTTTGTTTCAAACAGGTCACAAGTGATAGCCCTAAAGGAGCTAATGTGACGATTATTCGTGCTATTGTTTTACTATTATCAAAAGAGTATTATTCTTGTTTCTTGTTTTGTTGACCTCGTTCCAGGTCACAAGTGATAACCCTTAGGAAGTTATAGTGAAGGTTGCAAAAGGAAACATTAGATGAGACATGAAAAAGACTATGTACATGACCAGATACATTCATGTACCAAAGAAGATGAAGAAGAATCTATTTTTGAGATCCATAGTATCTCATATGGAGATTGATTGTAAGGAGCAGAAGGCTCCAAAGATGACCGAACATTAGAACAATAACTCATAGTAGAATTGTTCAAAGGATAATGAAGCCACCTTGACATGAAGCAAAATTCACTTGAAGTCTGACTCAACTTTTCATATTTAGACTTGGTATTCAACATCAAGTATACCCTATAAGAGATGATGAAGTCCTTGTAGAATCAGGAGAAATAAAGAGTAAACCTGATATCATAAAGGATCAGATGAAGAAACAACTTCCGGGACTGGGAGACAGATGCCATGAGAAGACTAGATCGTAGCTTCAGAGACTCCTAGAAGATATGAAATCTCTTGGAAGGTTCCCTTGTTTTAGTGACAGAGAAGGAAGCCAATTAGAAAGACTAGAATATTGATTTTTTCGTGAGACTAGAAGAGAAGTCAGTATTAACTTCCAATATTGATCTAATAGATCAAGCATGTTGCAGATGTAAAAATCCTGATGAGTATCCAGAGGATTGTCCCAGCAAGAGGGAGAAGACTATGACGAGACACTTACTCCAGTAACTGAAGAAATAGTTCCAATATTCATGAAGACAACCAGAACAACCATGATTCATATATAGTATGAGATGCAGGGGGATAAATACCCATATTTAAAATTGAGTGGTTGTTGGTGCAGTACATTAGTTGGATCACAGAGACATGACTACAATAAAAGATAGAGTTACCTCCATGAAAGAAGAAGAGCTACATTCAATATCAGTTATTGAGCCACTCTTAGTTTCAGATAAAGTTGTTGCCATGATGGATTAGAGGAGTTACTCTATGATTTCAACAGTCACAGTGAGAATGGAGCAACCTTTCCCATCTTCAAAGCAGTTGCATGTGTAGAGTTCCAGTTCCAGAAGGAAAAATTGCAGAAAGAGGAGAGGACATACTCTCAGGAAGTGAGACAGATAGTGATTTATAGAGAGCACATAGAGCTAGCACATGATTGTGTAGATTGAGTTGCAATTGAGAAAGTGTACCTGATTGGTACAATGTAATGTGAAAATTTGGTTTGAAGTTGAAGATAGAAAGACTCAGGTCTATAGGTTGAAGAAGGATCTGTACAGGTTGAAGCAAGCTCCTAGAGTTTGATATGGTAGAATTAACAGTTTCTTGACGAGCTTGGGCTTTACCAAGAGTAAATTTGATTCTAACCCTTACCTCAAGGTTATGAATGATGAGACAGTGATATTGCTACTATATGTACATGATGTATTCATGACAAGATGAAGAAAATCTCATCACAGATTACAGAAGAATCTTGCTACAGAGTTTGATGAAAGACCTAATGCATTATTACTTAGGTCTCGAAGTTTGGCAGAGCCTAAATAAGATCTCCCTTAACCAAGGGAAGTATGCAGTTGAAATACTGAAGATGTTTGATATGTTGGAGTGTAAATCCATGAAAACACCCATGGAAACAAATTTTAAGCTCTTGGTTGATAATTCGTCAGAATTGGTTGATGCTACGTTGTATAGTCAGATTATTGGTTCGATGATCTATATGACAAATACCAAGCCAAATATATGTTTTTCCTTGTGTTATTATCTGGTAGAACCCAGACGTGTTCACCTTGATGATGCAAAACATTTGATGAGATACCTTAAGGGTACATTGGGTTTTGGTCTATGTTATACTAGAGATCATGACTTCAGACTGAGTGGTTATACCGATTCATATTGAGCTGGAAGTGTTTCTAATAGAAAGATAAATTCAAGATGTTATTTCAATCTGGGTTCATCCATGACTTCATGGCAGAGTAGGGAGAAATCCAACACTACTCCCAACATGAAAGAAGCAGAATATATTGCAACATGTTCTGCCAGTTGTGAAGCCATATGGCTTTGGATGTTGTTGAAATATCTATCTGATCTGGAGATGGAAGCCACCGTGATCCTATGTGATAACCAGAGTTGTATAAATATGATGTGTTCCATGATGAGTCGAAGCACATAGAGATCCAATATCACTTCATTCATGATATGATGCAGAGGGGATATTTAGAGCTCCAATATGTTGGCATAAATGAGTAGGTTGCAGACCAATCCTCTGTCTCATGTAAAGTTTAAATACTTTAAAGAAAATTTTGGTATAGTCCGAAAGGACCTCCCTCGAAAGGGGGTGTAGTGCTGATGATACTATGGTATCCTGACTAATAGCGGGTAGCTCAGATAGGATTTTATATCCTAGGGGACTGATCATCCCTAGACAGATCCCGAAGGTCCGTAAGGATGGGAAGTCAGAGTACTTGTGCATGTATATGATATCTTTGGTCAGCAGTGGTAGTTTCATTAGGATTTTTATAATCCTAGGGAATATTATGATTCATGGGAAGATCTCGAAGGTCCGGTAAGGATGGTCTGTCAGAGTACCACATGGTAGCTCCGTTAGGATTTTATATCGTAGGGAATCTTATGATTCCTGGGAAACTCCTTAGGGACCGTCAGAGTACCATAAAATTTTGTTTCACCTACCTCATTTTATTTCATATGATGTTGATGTGATGCCAACCTTGTGCTGAAGATTTCCAACTTCATGATGATGTTGTTGAGATGCTAGCCTTGTGCTGAAGATTTCCAGATTTTTGTTGATGTTGTTGAGATGCTAGCCTTGTGATGAATTTTTCCAGCTTAGTGCTGATGTTGATTTGGTTCCAACCTCGTGTTGAAGATTTCCATCTTAGTTTCAATGTTGATGTGGTTCTAGCCTTTGTGTTGTGATGATGTTGTTGCTCCAGCTTTCATGTTGTGATGTTGATGATGATGTTTTTGTTGATGTTGTATCAACCTCATGCTATTATTTATGATGATGATGTATTAGTGTTATACTAATTAATGTTGATAATGTATTAGTTTTATACTAATTAATGTTGATGCAAATGATGATGAGGCCACTTCAGATTCTTGCTGAAGATGATGATGCCACTTCAGCTTCTCACTGAAGATGTTGATGATGATTCTTAAGCCTCATGCTAAATATGTTGATGATATTATCTTAGCCTCATGATAAAAAATAAAATGATGTTACTTTAGCCTCATGCTAAAGATTATGATGATGTTACTCTAACCTCATGTTGATGAGAATGATGATGCTACTCCAGCTCCATGCTGTGAATGATGATGATGAGAAAAACTTTCGATAATTTATAGATGTTCCAATCAATGTTGATGTTGTTGCCCTCTCTCTCTCTCTCAGTGTTTATATATTTGCAATGATGTTGTATTGAGTTGTGTCTATAGAATACCCTTCTTGTTAAGGGGTAGTGTTGAAATATTGTAACTGCAAAGAGTATTCTATTTATTATTGATTCATTATTAATTAGATTAATCCCCTTTTGTGGATTGATCATGTCGGGCATTGTAAATGACCAAATCCCGTTTTGTGGATTGGTCAAACCCTAATTGTATTATGCAAATTAAGAAGTCGGCCCCGAGGTCTAATTAAAGTGGTTTTAACCACTAATAAGACAAGTCATCCCTTCCCAGTGAAGAGACACCTTTCCAGTGTCTTCCAACTAGTATAAATAAAGGAGGCTAGAGCCTCATTATATCACTCACTCATTCACTCATCAAGTGCACAAGTTTCGTAGTTGCAGTTGGGAGAATAAAGAAGAGAGAGGTGCATTGCTCAATGTTGGATATTCTCTAGTGTTTTGGTTTATTGTCTTGGCATTGTATTGGTTATCTATGTTAAGGAAGTTTTTGTTGGGTTTTCTCCCCCATGAGGGTTTCCTAGGATAAATGTTGTGTATCTTGTGTTTGTGTTTCTCTAAGTGATCCTACCTATGCTATGGTTATCTAGTAAATTTAAAAGAAACCTAATAATAGCTCAAAACTTAACAACCCTAGGGATTTATGTAGGATTCACATTTGGTCTGTCGACTGAAGAAATCTCTTTATGGCCTCAAGCAAGATTCGAGGGCATGGTATGCCAAGATGGACTCGTACCTACTGTCATAGAACTTTGTACGTTATAAATCAGACTCGAATGTTTACATGCTCAAGACAGTTGATGCACTTGTACTCTTAGTTCTGTATGTTGATGATTTGTTGATCACCGATTGCTCGAATTCAACGATTGTTGTAGTTAAGAGGATTCTGCATGACAGGTTGTCGATGATGTACATGGGTCCTCTATACTTCTTCCTTGGACTCGATATCAGTCAGTATGCATCAGGAATCAAACTGTCTCAGGCCAAGTATCCACAAGATCTCCTTGAGAGGTTTCACATGATAGACTACAAGTCTGCCCTAACTCCTTTTCTATCAGGAGTCAGACTTGAGGATGGATGGGACACTCCACTGGTTGACAACACATTGTACAAACATCTAGTGGGGAGCTTTTTGTATCTCACACACTGTAGACCATACCTCTCATATGCAGTTGGTGTAGTCTCCAGGTTCATACAGGAGCCACATGAACTACATTGGAAGGATGTAAAGTGTATCCTTCGATACGTACAGGGCACCATCACCTTTGGGATTCACTATTCAACAGACTCTACATTGGACCTCATCGGGTTCACCGATTCTGACTGAGCTGGAGATAGCACTGATTACAAGTCCACATTTGGTTACTCACTCAGTCTTAGTTCCTGGCCTATCTGTTGGTCGAGCAAGAAGCAGGTTGCTATTTATTTATCTTCGGTCGAGGCAAAGTGCAGAGGGGTAGTTAACATAACCATTCAGGCTATGTGGCTACAACATTTTCTCATTGAGTTGGGAATTCAGTTTCATCGGCCGATCGTCATCTAGTGTGACAACCATAGCACTCTGAAGTTCTGTAGAGATCCAGTTCAGAGGCAACAGATGAATCACATCGATATCCACATGCAATACATCCTGGAATTAGTAAACGAGGGGATCATCAACCTACAATTATGTCCTTTAGCATAACAGACTGCATACATCTTCACCAAGACCTTCACTGAGAAGAAGTTCCATTCTCTGTGCATTCATCTTAGAGTGAAGGACACAGTTGCCTAGTAATTGTCAACTTATTTTTACATACATTATACTTTGAGGGGTTTTTTTTCCCTCTTTCCTCGCTTTTTTTCAATGTATCTTTTGTATTTGGGTACCTAACATGGCCTTGTTTCCGCGACCCATTATTTATTTTCACCATAACGATGTTCAGAGGGGGTGCTGGAGTTACTTCACACACACCTAGGATTTATTTTTCCTAACGTTTTTCCTGTGTTTATTAGTCATTATTCAGTCTCCTATATTTTAGGAATAATATTCTTCTAGGGAGAATATTCTCTTCATTTTTCACTTTAGTTTGATCAGTTAAGTGGAGTCTAGATGCTACATTGGGATTATCACCATGCAACATTGGGATCATCACCAAATAATGCGCATTGTCCTTGGGATCATCACCAGACTAGCGCATTAACCATGATTCCCTGATCTCTTCCTCACTTCACTCTATTTCAGTCAATTAACTGAAGATTGATAGACTAGTTAACTCAACTAGGTGGCAGTTCACTCACATAACTGCTCGAGAGACTAGACTAGGTGGTGGTTTACTCCCGTAACTGCTGGTGTGTGTCCATTTCACCCTAGACCACCACTATGGCACATTGGATTCTCCTCCAGTGCACATTGGTTGAGTTATACAGAGTATATCATGTGTGAATTATCATTCATTCATTTGGTTAATGATAATTCTTCCATTCTTTTTCTCCCGCTTCTCTTTTTTTCTATTTTCTCTACAACTGTGTATGTTAATTCCCAACTAGATCTATTCTATGCAAGTTCAACACATTTACAATGAATAGTGAATAACTATTAAGCCATACATTATAAAAAAGACACATTAGATCTACAAGTTAGCTATAAACGTCCTAATCCTACTCCTACTTCAAAACTTGGTTATCAAAATAAAAATTAGTTCAAGGGGAAATCATTGTATTAAATTGAAACTCAAAATTACAAATAGAAAATGCACCAAATCTTACTGCAATGCATCCTCTACACCCTTGGTAGTCTTATTTGACGGGACAAAAAAGAAAGAGTCACATGGGAATCTATAATTTATGCAATGACTCCATTCAGAACAACTACAAGTTAGATTGTGAAACATAAGCATTTCAATATTCCTATATTTGCAATATATTTAACATTCCATTTTTATGGAAAGGGATATGGGGATATTGCATTACAAAGGAAAATAAGAGTATGAGAGATGCCAAAGCTAAGACATCTATTAGGAAAATTTATTACAAACGAAAAGGGTATGTCAGAGATGCCAATGATGGGAAAACATTGTTAAAGTTGTTAATGTTATATATATATATATATATATATATATATATATATATATATATATATATATATATATATATATATATATATATATATATATATATATATATATATATATATATATATA
>JZKD02S1617882.1:150349-167016 GCA_000966675.3 Picea glauca
ACGTGTACCAATAGTACGCTAGAGGGGGCTGGGAAAAAGGGGCACGTCGGAATTTTGTTCCATCGGTGATCGGGGAATTCGAGAGGACAAGGACCCTCGACACCGCAACCTCCGAAACCCCGAATCCCGATATTGAACCAGGGATTGGAACTTCGCTAATGCAGGTTTCTGGAGATTTCTCATTTGTGGGAGATTAACCCCAAAATTTTTAATTTATGATAGTGGGTGTGTTACAATAAAGATAAACAACAAAAAGGAAAGAAGAAACACACAATTCCAATATAAGAGGGGGCATGAACAACAACAAAAAATAAGACCATTCAATAGACTCATTCCTCTTTAGAAAAGAGGTGTTATCCTTAACCCTATTCTATTATAGTTCTTGGAAGAGAAAGAAGAGGAGAAGATAGACATCACAATGTAATCCACAACCAAAAAAACCTAGGAAGATAAAGGAGGACCATGGCCAATGTGTGGATAATCCTAGACCACGACCACCAAGCATGGACTCCAAATAATAATTCACCTAGAATATTTCCAACTATGATATACGAGTATTGTAAAATATAGAAAACTATATTTTTTTCTATGTCAAGTCCAATGGTGGTAATAGACAACAATCCTAGTTAGGACGATGTGTTATGTTCGACAAATTTTGAAATATAGGTGACAAATTGCAATCCACTGTTTACTAAGGCCCCCAACGTTTGGCATACACAACACTTCTTATGGGCATGCATCACATATATATTTATTATTTCACAAGGGATTGGATTAAACTAACATTTATTATTACCTTTTGTAGTGACGATGATTTCCATAGGATTGTCAAATTTGGTTGCATGAATTTTTGTGATATTGAACAATGTAAGTGACACATTTCCCTGAAAATTTGTTTTCTTTTGAAAGGCAAGTGTGGTATCATTAACATACAAGTCATTACAATGAAAAAAAAAACATGTTCATGTTCATTTTGACCTTTCATTGTTTTAAAAGGCATTCACATTTCATATGCTGGCTTTTTTTGTCTGTGATTAGAAGAAACCAATGATTTTCAAAAGTTCACAAAAGGTTTCCATATGTTGACACCTAGTTTCTCGGTTTAAAACTTCTACCTAATAAAGAAGAATATGAAGACTCACAACCCTTAAGCAACGAGATTGGTTCATGACTCCAATTTCAAAAGAAAATTAAAATACAACTTTAAGAACCTACTAAAATCCTACCTTGAGAGGTCACAAAAGAAAATTTTAGTCGATCAAAACTCCACATATGATTGAGACTTTGTGTTCTACGACCGTAGTTAGGGTTTACCCTAGCCACATGCCACATCATAACTTTTCTTTTCCTCTCGATCTCCTTTACTTTGCGCATGTTTTCCGCCCCCAGATCGCCTTTGTACCTGTTGCAGTGTCAAATGGCGTATGGTTTTGGTAATGTTTCTCCTTTGAAGGATGCTTGGGTTGTTGTCTTTACTGAACTTACTTGGACAAATTATTTTGGTCTCCAAGGGTTTCCTTGGACCTAGACACTCTAGATCTATTGACTGCTTTGTCAGTGTGTGATATTTGATGGATAATCTGAGCTTCTGTCCATTTTTTTTTTGGTGGTGGGTTTTTTTTGGGTTTTATCCTCCACCTTCACGCCTTGTTTTTCCATGCTAAGGTTCTAGGTGTTGGCGCAAATCTCAATCCTGGGGTTCATGGTTTATGGTGGGGGGCGCAATTTTTTTGGGTTGTGGCTAGGGTTTTACCTAGCCACAATCGACGATGAATATGGCATCGAACGTTTTTTTAGTTTGGTAGTTTTCGATTGATCGTGGATGCACCGGATCTATGCTCGTGGGAATAGTCTTGTCTCCATTTGTGAGCAATCTGATCAGTTTCAGATACGATCAGCTAGTTGTCTTCACTATTTTTTTTCTACGCTCTTGGAGGTTGTTTCTCCTTTTTGCTAATGTAGCTGTTTTCGAGAACAGAGGTTTTTAGATGCCTCTTTGTGGTTGGATCTAGTAGATCCATCCCTGTTGGATTGTTCAGGGCCAGATGCAATGTAAAGCTTTTCCTTGGGGCCTTGGTGGCTTTGGGATCTCTGTGCTCCTCATGGATTCTAGAGATTTGTGTAGAATATGATGGGGTTGTTTTTTTATTTGTTGTTGTCTTGGATCAGAAGCTTTGAGGTCCATTTCATTTTGGGCATGCAGTGTTGATTTGTTGTAGCTGGGTCAACACTTTAAGGTCCTTTTTGGGCGTGTAGTTTCTGGCTTCTTTTATTCCGTGGCTGCAAGACTCCTTGTTTTTTGTCCCTCTAGCTCTGGATCTTGTGGGGATTATTTTCCACTCTGGCTTGGTCCGTCCATGTTTTTAGGGGTCTACCTCTGCTTCTTTTTCTTGGCTGAGTATTCTAGCTATTTTTTTCTATCGATTTATATATTTATTGGGGTTTCTTTTATAGGGCCATTTTGTTTATTCTTTATTCCTCTTGGGTTGAAAGGATCCTTCATGCATGTTCCTTCATGTTCCTTCATGCATTATTCAGAATGTGTTTTTTATTTATCTTAATACAAGTTACGCTTGTTTCCTCTGTAAAAAAAGATAAAATTTTAGTATAAGTTAGGATTAGGGGGGTAGAGATCCAAAAACAAACCCCGTTATCAAATTTTCACTCAAAACTTAGTGTTTGACTTATTAAGATACTTAAAATCCTCCAATTCAAGTGTTCTTGTGCCATAAGGCAGTGATATATTCATGAAGGGGCGAGTGTCAAGGTCTAGTTGTTCCACACATGCCTTCTTGAGCCACCTAACTCTTGTGAGGTTACCTAGCCTATGACCTCTTTTTGAGGCCGATATTCCCATGTTTCACTTGAATGAGGTAACCTGGACACCAAAATATAGGATTTTATACACAAGTGGCAGTTGTGGGTTGCAATGGCACCTTGATCAGATTTTGAATGGCTATTGGGAAATTTCGCCAATCCTTTCAGGATATGCACTTTGTACCACTCATTATAACTGATATTTTGTACCTTCACTAGCCTCTCTTCCAGTGGGTTCATGCCCCATTGTTGAGATCTAGTGGAAGGCCCATTGAATTTGAGAGGAAGGATGCTAAGTATTTAGGGCCCATGTTTTTAATTTTATTCCTCCATGCGAAAAATATCCTAACTTTCCCAAACATTTTACTTTAATATGATAAATGGGGACACATTATGTACCCAATAGCCCATTCCCTGTGTAATATACTGATAATTAAAAATAAAAAATAATGTTGCAATATTTACTATGGAATTGTAATGATTGTATAAAAGCAATCTGAAATATACTACTTTTTAACCAGTATGTAAGAAAATATCCCCACAAGTTTTCAAGAAAATGGACTTGGATTTGCATGCAAAATAGTTTTGTAGATTTACCGTCGGTTTCTTTGAATCTAGATATCACTACTTTGTTGAATGTAATGAAAGTTGTATGGTTTGGGCCGCAGTGAAATTGGATAATACAAATAAACTTTATTTTTTTATATAATTTTTAAAGTTGATCTTCAAATCCCAAGAATTATTAGTTCACATCCTTCAGAAGGAACTCAACCTTCCCTAGCATGCCATTTAATCCCTTTACTCATATCAAATGTAACATTTTCCAAGGTTTGTTTATACAATTTTGTAAAATAAATGGATTCTTACCTTTGTCATTCACAATCTACTTTATGTTGCAGAAGTCCATGCATGGTAGAAATAATAATAACAAAAAAGAAAACAAAAATAATACCCCCACCAATCCACATTGACACCTTATTGCAATTATTATAATAAAAAAGTGTAGGTAATCTGCATTGGACACCACCCCCTATCTGGGCTATGATACCACCTAGGTGAACTAGGACTAGAACAACTTTGCCCCACACAAAACAAGGATTATTTCCTTCACTTCTACACAATCCCTCAGAAATACCTCCCTTCAGGGCTCTCAATCCTATGCAAAATCCCCTTGATTTCTTGGCTTTTCCTTCTTCCTACAAGCTTCAATTCATGGTTGGTTGGTCTATCATGGGATTTTCCTCCACTCCATGAATCCAAGTGCACCTTTGTAGGCCATCCTTATCTTTATGTATACATATCTAATAGAAAATCATGAATAGACAATAAATTAAAGGAATCTCTCCTTTATTTGTATAAGAGGTAAAACCATATTCAGTATCAATACTTGTATTTTATTGCAGGTTTGAAAGTGAAGAGTAAAATCATGGTTTAAGTAGAATATTTGAGTGTAGTAAGTGTCTAGTATTTCAAGTATTTAGGTTGAAATTTTCTTCTTAATCCCATAAATTTATAGGTAGCTATAAATTTGTTACATCTACTTGTCATTTTAGATTTATGTTTTCCTGATAGTCGGTATACTTATTCTTCTTAATTTAAGAAGGTACATATGGATGGAAATGCAGATGTATTTGGAATATGAAATTATATCTAGTGAAAGGAATTATGTCTTTAGCGTAGTTAGGGGTCGAAAATATTCTATATTTTCTTAAATCTTTCATGAAATTGTGGATGATGGAGTCATTAGATATCCTTTTGAGTTTGTTGGTAGTAAAGGGAACTTGTTAAATCCAAAGAAAGAGGAAAAATAGACAGTGGAAACAACAACTATAGCCATTAAGATGAAACTAGACACATTGAAAATTGAAACATTTGGATCAAGTGTAGTGGAAAAAGATCCAAATGTTGAAAACATTGGAGAAAATGTGCAAGAACCTATGCATAAACAACCAATATTTTAAAGTGTGTCAGAGTCTGTACAACAATGCACATATGTTGATCTTGTTGTATTGGCATCCTATGAAACCAAAATGAATAGTTTAATGGAACAATTTGTTGGTGAGAAGATTAGTCTCCAAGTATCTTCAAAAAATGGAAAACCTCAAATAAATATCCTATGTGAAAATTGTGGTGTTTCTTATAGAACAAGGGAAATATCACTGGCATATCGAACATTTATCCACTTCAAAAATTATCATATCAGATCAACAACTCATCAATGCAATATTTTACTAGTGGGAAATAGTCAAATTCCTTCATGTAATGATGAAGCAACACGAACAACAATGGTTGGAGATCGATTTGACATTGAACAATAAATCAATATTATAAATGATTTAAACAAGACACAAGATCTTGATTTGTTCAAGGTGGTGGAATAACACTTGTAAAATACAAGGAAAAGAGAAAAGTGAAAGTGGAATGTACACGATGCAGTAAATTATTTTGTTTAGTGCCAACTAGTGGTAATATTGTCAGTTCTTTGAATTAACACATGAAATAAAAGAATCATACTACTTCTAAAGATGAGCTTTTTCATAATACAAGAAGGTCGAGGATTGGCACAACTGGAAGGCCCAAGAATCTTACCAATGAGAAGTCCTAGTTGAGTTTGACTAGGTTCTTGGTTCCATCATCACCATCACCTTCATCCTTCATAATTATTCAAGTTTTAATTTAATTACTTTTTGAATTTGAATGTGCACATTATTTTATTTGTTATCTTATTTGAAACTAGTTAATTTTTAATGTATTTTTCATATTATTGTAGGTAATTTATCTCCCTTTATATTACAATGTTGGGGGTATTGGGATTCCTTTATTGATATAAATGGGGAGAGACTAGGTACACATGTCCTAATGGTGATCAACATGGTGGGAAATTATGGGCCATAGAGAAGGATACCAAGAGAACATTATGTTATTATGGTACTGAATTTCACATTGACAACATATATAGGCATATTCATTGCCGAAGGGATTATGAAACATGAATCCCTTTCAATTCATTGGCATGCAATTTTTGTAAATTCATTCCCAAATGTAATGAATTTAGGATGTTCTTATATAGTGAATCAAGGAGAAAGATTAAAAGACATGAGAGAGATACATGGAAAGGGAGAAGACTGGACCATTTGACTCAAACTGAACTCAAAACTATTACACGAGATGCAAATGCTAGACATAGATCAACACTACAAGATCTTTGGTGGGAGAGGATGAAGGTTTCTACAATGCATATTAGAATGAGGTCCTTGAAGGAAACATTGTTTGAATCTATAGAAAGGAAGGATGTCTTTAGTTTTTTCAAGGATGTATGCAAGGCTCATAAGCAAGGAAAATTACAAGGTAAAGATGCAGTTTGGGAATTCGATCAAGATATTTTTCACAACTTGATATATCCAAAATCAAGGAGAAGGTATAATACATCCACTAAATCCATCTATGAGATGATTAAGGTGTGGAGAGGTCCTAAATTACATAACTTTAATAGTTTGAATCTAGAATGACCTTCAATATCTACGACTTTAAGGAAAGTTAGAAAATCACCAGCATATATCCCAGGGGAAGACAATTATATTTTTTTAGGTAGTTATATAAGTTTATTCTTCATATAAATCCAAACGTGGTATAGAGGGCCCAATTCTTGTATTTCTTGCTGAAGATGAAACTATTGTGAAACAATATGTTATGTGGGTAGAAAAAAGTGATACATTGGTGGGATTTTGTGGCAATAAAGAAGAAAATAAGTATCCATCACATTTCTTAGTGATATTTGGAGAGGGAATTGCAGGATATGATATTATTATAGACACTTTTAATAATTGTGAGATTGGCCATCATGCATGTGTTATTATTTCAAACCCTTTACATGACAAGCGTCCTCATTTGGTTCTAGTTTTTTGTCCAACATGAAATAGGTTCAATGCAAATTTTGTTCATCAACAATAGGAAAAACTAGAATACCCATGGAAGAAACACGTTGAAAATATTTTGGGACCTATTATTGGTCATTTCTCGGATGGAGATAGTAGAAGAAAACAACTTATTTTGAAGGACTATTCTTTAAATACAGACATTAAATATCAAATTCCTTGGGACGGATGGAGGCTAACTAGGTTGTATGATGGTTTCAAAGTAACAAGACTTCATGACCAGGATTACATCCACAACGGAAAAAACTAGTGAATCCTTTGTTTAGCGGTAGATAAGATTTGATTATTGGACAAGAGGTGGTTAATTTTAACAATGTTAAAATGGTTTATAACACTTTTAAAGTAGATGTTAATAAGCTTAAAATTTAATATATAGAGAGGATTGATCACAAAAATTGGGGTTCAACGCAACACATTGCTTCAAGGTATGTTCAGAGGTGTTTGAAAGAGATGAGAAGTACATGTGGTCCAAAAGAGAGGACATTAGGTACAAAGACCTATCCAACAAGTTTTTCTAACTATATTGATATTTTTATGTCTTGTAGCTTGAGTCTTTGGGAAAGAGTATGAAATGTTAGGAAATATACTTCCACACTAAACCTAATAGAAGAGAAGAAGACATATTTAAACTAGAAATTAGATGACAAAGAAATCACATACTACACAAAGATTTTACCTTGGAAATCCAAACGATAAAACCAACATTTATTGAGAATCTTGCTCTCCTTTTGTCTTATTCATTTATAATAAAGGGTTACATGACTAACCTTGGTCTACACCTAAAACAAAATCGCCATCATACCCTCTTGCTTTACACAAGAACAACCTTGTATCCAATTCGACTTACATATACATGATTAACAACCTCTGCTAAATATTAGCAAAAACATCCAATATTGATCAACATAATATGATTATAACACACCTTATTTGTAGGATTTACAATAGGAAAAACCCTAAAGAAAGGTGCCCAAAAATCGTTACAGATCCATGCAGATCATTGGCTACAAATCTCGTGAATCTAGGGATTATGTTATAATCGACTACCAATCAGATTACTAGATGACTACCAATCAACCTCCATTCAGTCTTCAGTCAGTTTCCACAGGACCTCTTGACGACCTCTTGTCAACTGAACTCTCAAATTATTGTCTATCACTCTGACTTCGAATTTTCCTGGTCAATCACTTCAACCTTCGAATTTCACTGCAAAGAATATAACAACCCAACATTCTCCCATTTGTTGTCTTCTTTTTTGAAATAGGATAACCTGAAATTTAGTTCACAGACCCAGGGAAACAATTCCCATTGCCTCTCTACACTAAGATAACTTCACATCATTCACATATTTGGTCAAAGAGTTTACTATGTTTTCCAATGTATTTACTTTCTCCAACAACAACTTGTTACTTTCGACCATGTCTCTCATGAAATAGTATGTACATCAATATGCTTCATCTTGGAATGATAAGTTGGGTTCTTTTCCAAAAATATTTTTCTTTGACTGTCACAACTTATCTTCGTATATCTCTACTCAAACACGATCCCTGAACAAAACCTTTGAATCCAAACTTCTTCTTTGCTTCCATGAGTGGCTTCCATGAGTGGCTTCCATGTATTCATATTTTGTTGTTAACAAGGATACAACTATTTATCGCTTAATCATCTCGATGATTGGTCCATCGAAAATATTGAACACATATCCACTGGTTTACCTTTATCGATATATATATCTACAACACAATTGGCATCAAAAAATCCATGTACATCTATTTCATTGTTAATAGCTCCAGGCTTCCCTTGGTATCATATAGAATAATATTTTGTGCCACACAAATACTTGAATACTCTCTTGACAATTGTCCAATGCTTCTTTCCAGGCGTCGACATGTATCTTCTCAACACTCCCACTACATGGGAAATGTATGGCCGAGTGCATACCATTTCATACATTAGACTACCAACAACACTTACACATGGAACATGTTCCATGTCCTCTATTTATTCATGTGTCTTTGAACATTGTTCAATAGTTAGCCTTTCTCCCACATGAATCAACACCTTTACAAGTTTGCAATCCTACAAGTTGAAACGCTTCAAGATTGTTTCCACATATTTCATCTGGTTCAACCAAATATTTCTAATTTCCCGATATCTCTTGATCTACATTCCCAGAATGAACTTTGTTTCACTGATATCCTTCATGTCGAACTTGGAGGATAGTTGCTTCTTCACCTCCTTTATTGCATCCATTTTGTTTCCGATCAACATGTCATCGACATACAATGCTACATATATGAAATGCCCTCCTTCTTCCTTGGAATATAAAAAATGATCATATTTGCTTCTCACAAATCCAAAACTAAGGATGCATGTGTCAAAATTTTGGTACCACATCCTTGGAGATTTCTTTAGACCATAAAGGGATGTTTTCAACTTACACACTAGATATTTTTTTCCCTTTACTGCAAATCCTTTAGGTTGTTTCATGTAGATTTCTTCTTCCAGGTCCCCATGTAGGAATGCTGTCTTCACATCTATTTTCTCTATTTCAAGATCAAATGTTATAGCTAGAGACATTATTATTCTAATGGAAGTTAATTTTGCAACAGGGGAAAAAATCTCACCAAAGTTGAATCCTTCAACTTGGGAATATTCTTTCGCTACTAGTTGAGCTTTGAATTTATTGCTTTGACCTACTGAGTTCATATTTTTCTTCAACACCCAAATTATACCGACAAGATTTATTCCACTAAGTAATTCGACCAAATCCCATGTCTCATTCTTTTGAAAGGATTCCATTCTTTCGATCATGGCGTCCTTCCAAATTCTACCCTTTGTTGAGTTGACTGTCTCCCTAAACAACTTTGGATCCTCATCAGTGGCAGTTAACACAAATGCAGAACATAAATCGAGTGGGATATACCTTTAAATTAGTTCTCTTAATAATTTATACCTCCTTACAATTAGGGTTGGTTGTTCCTCCTCTTCATTTGATTCAATCAACTCATTTGAATCATCTTCTTCATTCCTCAGTTCAAACCTTGCCTTCTTTGGGTCTTTCTCTGGTTGAACCACTTCATACTCGAACTTACCTCCAACTTATTAGAAGACCTCATCTTGATTTACACCGTTATCCTTGATGTAGGATCCTAGATCTTATATTCTTTCATTCCTTCCTTATACCCAATGAAAATACACTTAACTGCATTATTGTCCTTCTTTATCCTCTTTTTCTTGGGAACATGCAAAAATGCATCACAACCAAATAATTTGAGATGTGAAATTGAAGGCTTATTTCCAAACTATACCTCATGTGGAGTCATGTCAAATAGTGCTGACAAAGGAGATATGTTCACCAGATATTTTGTAGTGTTGACTTCTTCTGCCCATAATTCTTTTGTGAGCCCAAAACCACTGAATATGGTTCTTTCCTTTTCCATCAATGTTTTGTTCATTCTTTTGGAAAATCCATTTTTCTATGGGGTATATGGTGTGGTATTTTGGCATGCTATGCCACACTACTTGAATAACTACTCAAAATATTGTCCACATAATTCACCACCATTGTTAGTTCTCAACACCTTAATATTCTTATCTGTTTGGTTTTCCATAAGAGATTTAAAATCTTTGAATTTCTCAAAAATTTATGATTTCTTCCTCAAGAAATATATCCATGTCTTCTAGGAAAAATCATATACAAAGGAGACATAATACAGGGATCCACCAAGGGAAGATATTGTTATAGGCCCAAACACATCACTATGAACCAATTCTAGAATCCCCTTTTCCCTTGTCGCTCCATATGAGAACCTAAATAGATTTTGTTTTCCATATACAAAATGTTCACAAAAATTGAATTTTCAATTACATTTAGGAAAACCTTCAATCATACCTTTGTTATGCATAGATCAAATTCATTTTTCTCCAATGTGTACCATCCTCTCGTGCCATTTCATATCCATGTTGACTTGATGAGAACTTGTTGAGTCAGTTTGAATCGAGTCGGCCCAATATGAGTTAATTCGAGTTGAAGTTGAGTCAATTTTAGGAACAAAAATGTTGTTGCATCCAGTCGAGTCAACATTCCCTAGCAACTTGTTTAGGGTTCTAATATGAACTCCTTTCATTAAGAACATCGCTCCCCTGACCATTTTGTATGTATCCTTCTAAAATAGAGTATGCACTCTTGCATCACTCATGTTGTTGACAAATATCAGGTTTATTTCCAATCCCAAAATATGTAGCACACTTGGAAGGGTTCTATTCCTCCCATCCTGCAGTATCAGTCAAACTCTTCCCCGCCCAACAATTTTGGTTGTCGAGTCATCCCCCAAGAACATATATCCCCCTTCATATCTCTCATATTCACATAATCATTCTCTATGTGGTTTCATATGAAAGGATGCTCCTGAGTCAATCAACCAAACATCTGGATATGACTGTGTACTAGTCGACACTAGATACACATTGCCTCCTTTATCTGGAATAGTCTTTCTCTCAGTTGAATGCTTCTCATCGAATCCTGTGTTGACTTATTTCACCTTCAACTTGCAGTCCCATTTATAATGAACAAATTTATTGCATTTCCATTATATTCTCGTTGACTGAACCGATGATTTAGATATACCCTTCGAATTATACTTTCTACCGAAGAATTTCCTTTATCTTTGTCAATCGATTGACCTCTCACCATTAAAGCATATTTGGCTGATCCATCCATGTTATTTCATCTCATTTATTCTGACAATAAAGATGCAACCACGTCTTCTAGAACTAATTTGGTCGAATTACTCCCTATATCCATAACTAAGCTATCCCAGGAGTCTGGAAAAGAACATAATATGATAATACATTTGTCCTCCTTGGTGATTTTAATATCTATTGATGATAATTGAATTATTATAGTATTGAATGCATTCAAATGCTCAATTACTAAACTACCATCACTCATCCTCAGAAAATAGAGTTTATTTCTAAGGAATAACTTATTTACCAGGGATTTCGATTGGTAAGAGATTCCCAAATTTTCCCACGGTTTCTTGACCAAGTCTTCACCTAAGACATTAAGCAACACCGAATCTACAAGACACACTCGAATCATACTCCTTGCCCTTATTTCGAGTTTCTCCCATTCTTCCCTCGACAAAACCATCAGAATGGTACCTGGAAAAATTGTTTCCCATTGTTCTTGATCTACAAGGAGATATTCAATTTTAAGCTTCCAAAGCTCAAAATTATGGCCATTGAATTTTTTTTATCTCTATTCTCTAACTACTTGCCATTCTTTTAAGCAAAAATCTAAATATCTTTGAATTACGACTCGTACTAGACCTAGGGTTTATCTTAGCAATATTTGTCAATATAAGATCTGATACCACATGTTAGGAAATATGCTTCCATGATAAAACTAATACAAGAGAAGAAGATAGATTTAAACAAGAAAGTAAATAACAAAGCAATAACATAGTACACAAAGATTTTACCTTGGAAACCCAAACAAGAAAACCAACATTCCTTGAGTGTCTTTCTCTCTTTTTGTCTTATTTATTCAGAATAAAGGGTTACATGACTAACCTTGGTCTACACCTAAGACACAATCACCATCATACCCTCTTGATTTACACAAGAACAACCCTATATCCAATTCAACTTACATCTACATGACCAAAAACCTTTACTAAATATTAGTAGGAAAATCCAAGATTGATCAACATAATATGATTACAACATGCCTTATTTATAGGCTTTATAGTAGGAAAAACCCTAAAGAAATACACCCAAAAATGGTTACATATCCATGCAGATCATTGGCTACAAATATCTAGATTCTATTACAGTTGAATACTAGTCAACCTACATTCAGTCTTCATTCAGTTGCCACATGACCTTCTAATGACCTCTTGTCAACTGACTAGGTCATTCCAACTCTATATTCCAACATTTTCCCTCAATGGTACTTGATTATAGTGAATTGAAAACAATGGAAATTGAGTGGAGGCATGAGTTGGACGAAATTTTAGATTCCATTGATTAAAATGTAAACATAACTATTAAACCAGTGGTGGAGCTTGGTGGTAAGGATATGTATAAATCTTGTTTGGTTAGTTAGTTGAATGGAAACCTGAAATTATCCAAAGATAGGTCAAATAGAGTGAGGAAAGAGTCTACTTTAGGTGAGAAGAGAGGGATCCAAAAAAGGCATTTCAATTTGTTTTGGAATTGGCTCAGATTGTGCAATGTTGTTTGAGAGTGAGTCTATACCTGTCATTGAACATGCTACAAGAAAAGGTGTTTCCAAAAGTACAAAACAATGTGTTTCTTCTAGGATTTGGTACATTGGAAGAATTCAAAGAATACAAAATAAGGATGGTAATAGGGTATTTGATTACCATAATGACATTGAACTTTTGGATAGGCCAGCAGAAGTATCTATTCAACTTTGTTGGTACGAATAAAGAGGTGACACATGTACAAGTATGATTTGACAGTTCATAATTTCATACAACTTGAAGTTTTTATAACAATGGTCAACTTATCATATGATAACATGAATGCCACATAAAAATTAGAAGAAAGTCATTACAATATTTTCGAAGATTTTTTCAAAAATCTAAATAGGGTATTGTTTTCACATTGTTTTCAAAACATTATACTTTCTTTTTTCCTTTTTATTACTATATTATAGATTATTTATAAAGAATTCTTGGTTGTATTCGTGTTGATTTGTTTGTAGTAGTTATATACTCACTTATACTTCTTGGCCTCAAGTTCGGTGGACACATCAAACAATGAATGGTTGGGATAACTCAACAAGCAATTATTGGGCTTCAAACATTTCTTATTGTTTTCTTTCAAAGTGGGTTTTGAGGGTTCTTGAAATTTCTGCTATAGCTTCAAAATGGGCACTTGTACTCTTGGAATAAACTACAAGAATTTTAATTTTTATAGATATTATTGTCATGCTTTGTGATGGAGTGGAAACAAGACATCATCCTTATTGAAACTTTTAAAATGATGAAACAAGTTTTTTCATATCACATTTTGGTGGCCATGCCCATATTGTATTTCTTTTTTAGTATAAGTTTGTTGGGTGTTTCGAGTATAAATATGCCAAGTCGATTTTAAATTTCTAAACTACTTAGAATGTGAATCTTGTTTTGGGTTCATTAATCTTTTGCAAGCTAATTGATCACTAGGGTAGTTACTATTAAGATTATGTGTTTGTTTTCTCTCACAAAGGGGTGATGATGAATTTATACACTAATGATTATTTAGGTTGTGTACCTATGCTCATTTGTTTCTTACAATAGTTGAACATGGAAGGACATTGTTGTTTGGATTTTGGGTTAACATTCTAATTTTACTATGAGTTTTCTTCAATTTTGAGAGAATTGATGATGAAGTTGATTATCATTTGGACTTTGTGTTTAGGTTTTCCTTAATTTTGAGATAGTGAGAATGGTAGTCAATCTCTAAACCAATTACCATTTGTTTTGCTTGGTTCCACTCTACTTTTGTAGTGGTTGGTGAATAGGCTTGTTGTAGTTTAGATTTTGTGCTTGCAAATAACATTAAATTTTAAAGCTAGGTACCATTTATGGTGTACTCCATCACTATAACTCCTTTTGTTTTTCATTAAATTTCCTAAATTTTCAACTAATGAAATTTTTTTATGTCCACTTTTCAAAAAATTTAACTATACTAGAATTATATTATCTATTATGCCAAATTCACCCATTTTGCATCACCTTAAATGACCTACTTTTGTGGGTGCATTGACCCTTGAGGAGAAAAGATGTATGCGGGACAACACACACAATAGACCTAGGGGCCTGTTGTATATGTCACTCGGCCTGTTTTGTATGCAAAGTGGCATACACAATAGGCCCATTGGGCCTGCTATGTATGTCATTTTTTCCATGCCATCCATTGACCTCTTGGTTCCCATATAATCATTTTTCGAGCATTTCTTTTGATATGATTCTTGTAGTAAAATAAGTAATAAAAATATAATTCTCATTTTATGCATTATTTTCTCAACTAATGAATGAACCAAAATAAAATCAAACTTAGGGGGCTTACCTTGTTGTAGGACTTGGTCATAAATTTTTTAGGTTCTCCTCCTAATTAATTCCAAGTTGTTTGAACAATTGTCTTAAGGGATAACAAATGATTCAAAGGAAATATGACTTTCCACCATACAAAATCACTAAAGGAACTATAGAAACCTATAGATCGAGAATGGGAGGGGGTCTAGTGAAAATTGAGATGGATATCAATACAATGATGGTGAAGAGATTAATGAAGACTTGCACAACAATAAATGATGACCAACCTAATCCTGATAGTCAAACATTCTCTTCATCTCCCCCAAGACCTATCATCCATCCTAAATTCACCAAGTCATGTAAATTATCAAACATACTAAATCTATATGAAAAGTAATATCTATTGTTGGCATGCATTGGGTAGACCCAGGGTTAAACATTAATTCACCAACAAATTCCAAGATATCGACTATTCCAGCATCACCTGCAAGTAGGTGAAGTCTCACCCGAGGTACCTATGGGGACTGTAGGAACCATGATTATCGTAGTCATGGGGGCGTATGAGGAATTCATCCTTACTATTTACTTAACATTCATTCATATATTTTATTTGCAAAATCATAATAGTACCATAATATCTTACATAATCATCCTGCTTAACCATTCAACACATGCATAGAACCATCATACAACATATTCACATTATCCATTAAGAATCTATTCTAGGTGCACAATGAACATCACAAAAAGAAAAACACATCATAACAATATACACATCAAGACACGAGGATTCAACAAGGTTCACCCAAAAATGGGCTACGT
Organism: Picea glauca; assembly: GCA_000966675.3. Taxonomy (NCBI): domain Eukaryota; kingdom Viridiplantae; phylum Streptophyta; class Pinopsida; order Pinales; family Pinaceae; genus Picea; species Picea glauca. The sequence continues at coordinate 165,975 of JZKD02S1617882.1, forward strand.
CCACAACAAATGGCTTCTTATATTATTCATTCATGCTTAATCCTTACAACAGATGCACACTGCGCTCATACAATAATCTTCACTTAAAACTCAAACCTGCCCAATCTGTTCTATGTTGCGGTGCACACATGCCTCTTCAACTGATATTCAACTCAGCTCATACTCAACTCACATAGAATTCTCCTCCAAAACCCCTCATTGATCAACTAACTAATTGATTCGCTCCCTCATATTCAATGTTACTTTCTACCCAAATCCCATACATATTTATACATATACATTGGGGCTTAGCTTGTTACAATGTTGACAAAATGTCCTAAAATGCCTAACTAACTTCAACCTTCCACAGGCTAAATCCTTAAAATATGCTAATTGTCTTCCATGCATGTTGTTCCTTTGCTAATTTGTTGCGTGATACACTTCTGTGAGATTCCCAAAACTTACCAAAAATGGCCTGCTCCAACAAGCCCCCAATTGTAACAACCCTCTAGTGATGAAAACTGAACATCAATGTATAATGAATACCACAAATGTAGTTTTTTTTTTTTTTTTTAAACATAAAATGACTTAACATAACGCAACTAAATCGAACAATTCAAACAAGTGAATAAAGAAATACATATCACCTATGCAAAATACATATCCATTTCATCAAGAACTAATTAATATTCTATCACTAATTCTAAATGAATTTATCTAGCGTAACAATAAGTGTACAATAAATCGTCTATATAACTTACCTAAATTTATGCAACCTGCACCTTAATTTGTTTATGTCAATGCACAAATCGTAATTTATTTAATAAAAATCATTAAAAAAAAACATTTAAAAATCACTTCTCTTTCTATGATCATTAATTATAAGATTATTAAAATTAATCATAATAAAATTCATTATTATTAATTATTAATTATTAACATATAAAGTTAAATTAGTAAATAAAATCATTCACACATAGCCATTATGTAATTCAATAACAATTAAGTCATCATATAGCATCCTAAATAAATCAATAACTCCATATAGTTTTCTTTTCCATTT
>JZKD02S1617893.1:4978-17123 GCA_000966675.3 Picea glauca
TCATCTTTCCTTGTCTTACCTTGCCTTGCCTTTCCATGTCTTACCTTACCTTGCCTTACCTTTGCTTTCCTTGATTTACTATTCTTTGCTTGCCTTTCCCTGCCTTCTCTTATCTTTTCTTGTCTTTCATTGCCTTGCCTTGTCATGTCTTACCTTATCTTTCCTTTCCTTTCCATGTCTTACCTTGCATTTCCTTTCTTTTCATTGACTTACCTTGCCTTTCCTTACCTTTCCTTTAATTTCCTTGCATTGCCTTGTCTTACCTTTTCTTTCCTTTTCTTTCCATATCTTACATTGCCTTGCCTTGCCTTTCTTTCCTTTCATTTCCTTACTTTGACTTCCCTTTCTAATTGGTTTCATTATATGGTAGGATGACATAATCACAATATAAATAATAGGGTTGAAACCACACGTGCCTCTATCCAAAATGAATCACGGTTGATTATAATGAAAATAACAACATGAAACAGGGGTTTCTTAATAAAAAATTATTCAAAATTAGATTCCAGGTGTCCACATGGAATGTTACCTCCAAGAATGTGCATGCATGAAACCACTCCACATGTGTGAATTACAAGGTAGCCAACTTCATGGATGAATGTGAAATATTCCAAGTGGATGAATTGTCCACAATAAAGTATGTTATCAACTTCCCAAAATATAAAGTATATCATGTCTCCCCAAGATTCCTTTCATTACCTTGCCATGCCATGTCATGACTTGCATTTCCTTGCCTTACATTTCGTTTCCTTCCATTTCCATGGCATTCCATTCCATGCCTTCCCTTGCCATGTCATTCCTTACCTTGCCATGTCTTTCATTTCATTGTCTTTCCTTGTCTTTCCTTTCCTTTCCATGTCATGCCATGCCTTTTCTTCCCATTCCATGTCATGCCATGCCTTTCCTTTCCATTCCATCCCATGCCGTTCCTTTCCTTTCCATGCCATCTCATGTCATTCCTTGCATTGTCTTGCATTGCATTGCATTACCTTGCCTTGCCTTACATTTCCTTACCATGCCATCTAATTCCATGCATGAATTCCAAGGTATCCAACTCAGCGGATGAATGTGAAATATTCCAAGTGGATGGAGTTTCCACAACAAAGTATGTGATCAAATTCACAAAATAGAAAGTAGATAATCTCTCCCAAATATGCATTTCCTTACCTTTTCATGCCATGCCTTGCATTTCCTTACCTTTCATTGTCTTTCCTTGCCTTTCCTTTCCATGCCATGTCATGCCATTTCATGCCTTGCCTTTCCATTCCATAACACATCGTGCCTTTCCATGCCATTCCATGCCTTTCCTTTCCATTCCATGCCTTTCCTTGCCTCGTCATGCCTTTCCTTTCCATGCCATGCCTTGCCTTGCCTCATCATGGAATTCCATGCCATGCCTTGCCTTGCCTCGTCATGGAATTCCATGCCTTGCATTGTCTTGCATTGCATTGCATTGCATTTCTTTTCCTTACCTTGTCATTCCTTGCCTTTAATTTCCATGCCATGTCATGCCTTGCCTTTCCATGCCATGCCTTTCCTTTCCATGCATTGCCTTATGTTGCATTGCCTTGTGTTGCATTTTTGTTATAACCCTAATTTTCACTAGATATGCTTACCTGGCATCAAGCCATCTCATGTTACATCTTTTTCCAAGCCACTATTGAAACAACTTCTTAAGAACACCCTTTGTGAAGGAATACGTGCCCTGCTCCACTACTGCATGTGTGTATATGCTAGCTGACCCACTACAAACCATGTATACCTACAAAAACACTAAAAATAGAAAGTTGTAGATGGAACACACAGTTTCGAGTAAGTTACCTAAATCATTTGACTGGCCATAACCGATCATTCGACCAAATACCTAGCCCTTTCTATCCTATAAAATAAGGGGTAGGGGTCCCATTTGAAAAGAGGAAAAGAAGAGTAAAAAAACTCTACCCGATTTTGCATTCTCCTTGTCCCAACCTTTTGCAACCATTCTGTGAAGAGAAGCATATATGAAAGTTGTTGGAGTACAGTTGAAGAGGATCCTAGGACTAAATTCAAGGAGCAGTGGCTGATCTCACTATAATAAAGTATTCTTGTGAGATTAATAAAAGAAGTACTTTTCCCGTCTCGCAATATGAGGTGTTTAATGTGTAATATTGATTATATTTTGATAGAATCTCTAACCCATTAGTTCATAGATCAAATGCATGCTTGGATTTCTTTGTTTGTCTATTTGTGAATGCAAGTCATCTTTGGGAGTAAACTTGCAGTCAAGGAGCAACCAAGTGCGAAAGGATCTACATCAAACCTGGAAGTCAAGGTATGGTGAATTGATCCTTTTATTCTTGTATTTTATATATGAATGATGGGGTTTATGATTGGCATGATGGTAAGAAGTAGGAGACTTTAGGTCATTTCTGCATGCATTACAGAACCCCTAATGATAGGCCATAGGGGGATTTCTCACCCAAAAGAAATTGACAACCGTATTGGGGAGATCTTTAGGGTTTTCTGGGGATGCGTTTTGGGTATTTTAGAATTGGTTTTATTACCTTTTTTATGAGTTTTTTGCAAGAGTATGAGCTTGTAGGGATTCTAGTTTTCCATACCAATGCTCCCTGCATGATTGCTTGACTATTTGATTTTCTTGCCAGAAATTTACAAAGGTATATGTGGCCTGCAAAAGCCCTGCCCATGTGTACACACTCCCTACGTTTATACAACCCGCGTATATCCATTGGACTGTTGAAGTGTCAGTTGCATGCTTAAGTCCATAATTGTTATTTAGGAGAGACAATCATCCTATTTCCCTGTCAGAAGTGATCCTTCTCAGGGGTCTTTTTGTATTTGGTCATGATCTCTATGTTGCAACCTATAGCACAGGATAACCTCAGATTAGCTTTGTTTTATCGAAGTTTCCTTGCATTTTCTTTGCCAAACTCATTTTCTTTGTCTCTAAGGGACTTTGGTTTTCAATACCAATGCTCCCTGCCTGAGCTAGACTATTGTTTTTTCATATTTTGAGCAGTTACGGAGCTATACAAGCCCTGCAGTAGCTCTGGACGCATGCATACGTGCTCTACTTTTGGACAGCCTGCATATACATGCTAGTTGTTGAAGTGATAGTAGAGTATCTGTGTCCGGGAGCTCTTTTGACAAAGAGAGGTAGTCATACTCTTACTTGTCAGAATCCATCATTTTCAGGGGTATTTTTGGTCTCTTCCCTAGTCTTTGTGATCACATTTGTTAGCTTATATCTAACCATAGAATAGTTTTATTTTCTTCGAAAAGATTTCTTGAGTTTTTTGTAATAGACTTTTAGACAAATCTATGAGTTTTTTCGGTCAGCCTTTTGAGGTTTGGTCAAGTGACTCCCTACGATCCGCAGTAAGGACAAAAGTTATTTTTGGTTTATGTTTTGTCTTCACTTTATCTTTTTTCTTGCTTTGGAAGAAAGAAAAGGAATCCATTTTTCAGTTCTCTTGTTTTAAAAGAATGTTGAAAATTTTCACTTCTTTGCTTGATTGAGTAGTTGGTTGTTTGCATTGATAATCAAGGAAATGTTTTTCTTTCATAAGTTCTTGTCTATTTACTTAGGAAAATAAGTAGCTCATAGTCAAGTGAAATCATATGTTGAGTTTTTGGTTCAAAGATCTTAGAAAGAATAGTTTTAAAAGTTGGTTAAAGAATTTAAAAGTGCAACTCTGAATTTGTCAAGAAGAAGTTATTTTGTTTCCAACTTTCTGTTTATTTTCTCCTTCGTCTCTCAAAACATCACTAGTTTCAATTTCACAACCTTTGACTTAATACAAGCCACAAAAAATTAACAATTAATTAAAATCAACTAGACTTTATGTCTGTAGGGTCCATCAACTAGTCTAGGCTAGAGCCTTGATTTAGGTTGGAGAGGAAACTCTTCAAGGATGCAAAACATACATAAGAGTCTATGCTAGGGAGTGTTAAAAGTCTAGTATTGTGAAATTTATCTTGGACCCCCCTCTAACATAGGGGCTAAACACAAGGTCACATGCATAAAGGTAGCAAGGATAAACCCTCCAAAGTTGAACCAAGCATAGTGGGGAACACATATAGAGGGCTTGTCTTTAGATTTCATTGATAGAATTTTCCATGGAGCTTTGTGGGTCTCGAATCTGTTCGAGGTCCTCAGTTGTCTTCCGAACCACTTTCCTTCAATACCCTTGGTAGGTTTTGGGCTTGATACCATGCTCAATGCGGTCCACCCGACTATTGACTATACCCGCCTGGTGAATGTTCGCGTGTTGACAACTTGGTTGCCTTTATTTTAGGGAATTACACAGGTGACTGCAAGGGTAGACCGTGGTACCTAAGAAAAACATTCGGCCACACTTTGTAGAGTATACTGAGAGGGTTCTTCCATATTCGAGTTGCGCTTGCACCGATAAGTTTCTCTAGTGTTGGTTGTTGTAACTGTTCTTCCAACTGGTTAAGTGATTTCTTGTTTTATCTCGTAGGGAATTTTTATAATGTATACTATTATGGAATGAATAGAAATACCTAGTGTGTATTTGATATTCTCACACAGTGGAGGATCATGAGCTCCGCCGGTCACAAAGGCTTCTTGGCCTACCACCAGTTACACTAGAGCCACCCCCGCCACTGCTAAGGAGAAAGCTAGACCAAAAAGGGTCTTTTCAAGCAACCAGGTCACAGGAAACTATGCCCAACCAACCTCCAGAGGAGCCAACCCTTTTAGACCTTGAAGTGGAATCTCTTGGTCCATATGAATCTTTGACCACTGATATTTCAACACCCATCATCATACAGATTTATCCTTACGAGCGTCTGACAATATCACAAGCTGCAATGGAAACAAATGTTGCCACTTCTTCCAAGAATTCTCCTATTCCCACTACAACTATCACCATAGGGGGTGTTCCACTTCCAAACCCATCGTCGTCAGTCTGAACCACCATGGTCTCGACTGCCTCTACCTTGAGCAATAGTATGATTCTGTCTTTGGCGAAAACCACTTCTCCTTTCACACAGACTGTGACAGGCCCTCCATTTTCATATGGGATGCCTAGCTCAGGTATGATTCATGTGCTTTCCTTCTCCACTGTACATTCTTTAGGTCTGGGAGAAGGGAGATCTAATGCTCCTATGAAAGGATCAATGGGGGGTACCTTAGCCTCCTATAATGCTTTCCCTTATGGAGGAGGTCATATACCTCCTTCGTCCCATTCGCTCGATGGTGTTCACCAGCATTTCATAGGGTTGAACGCACACCATAGTTCATTTGAAGCAGGGATTCAAGGACTACCTTCTCATATCATGCTGGTAGATTCGACATTGTTCTCCTTGTTCAGAGAATTTGGTAACAACGCTTTCTCGTCAACCACTTTCCCATCCAGGGGAAATCCCGGTTATGAACAACCAAATCCCGTGAAGGGTACTATTCCTTCACAGGGGGAAAACCCAAGAATTCCTTCCACACAAGGACCTTGGAATTCCTGGCAAGGATCAGTTCCCTCATCAGTAATGTCGATCGGGAGAAACCCCTTTCACAAGCAATGGAACCCTGGGCAAGGCGCAAGACCTATGCCCATGGGATCGACATGGGGCAACCCTTCCCAAAGTCCTTCAAATGAAATGCACGCCCAACCGTCTACGTCCTATTTTGGGAATCAGTCAATGATGTATCCACAAACACAGAATATGTATGCTAGTCATGGCCATGGTTTTTACCAGAACCCTGGCTAGCAACCCAAGCTTTCCTGGCAACCTAGTGCTAATCAAACTCCAGGCCCCTTTTTGCATGGTTATAACCAACAACCCAAACTATCGTTCCTTGAAACCTTGCTTTTGCCAAACTTGACAAGGTTATTGAATGACCCTATCTATCACAATCCACATTGGCCCCCTATGCCAATGAAGTTTCCTTTAGATATATCAAAGTTTGAATCCAAGCCTAACGAAGATCCAAGAGATCATTTGACTACCTTTCACCTTTGCTGCTCATCTAATTCATTGAAAGACGACTCCATACAATTGTGATTGTTTCAATGCACTCTCATTAGGAGTGTTGCGAAATGGTACATTGAAATCGACCGCTCAAGATACTCTCCCTTCGGCAAATTGGCAATGGATTTGTTAAACCATTTACAATTACCTATGAGATATGACGCCGACACATATTTGCTGGCCAATTTTGAATAGACAAAAGAGGACCATATCTCTGATCACATCTGAGAATGGAGAATCCAGAAGAGTTTGACTAAAATGCCAGTCCCACCAACATTCCAACTGGAATGGTTCCTTAAGTCTTTGGTCTCATAGTTTTCCAAAGATGTCGCAACATCAGGAGTGTTTTCCGAAGAAGATGCAATCATGAGATCTCAACAACTAGAGATGATTTACTCTCAGTCTGGTTTACTGTCAATACTTGATAAAACCAGACACCAAGATGGACCACATGCCGATGGTGTTGTTGGTTCAGCACAAGAAAATCCCACTGAAAATTTGACAAAACAATTGCATCAACTGTTTATACAGCACACAGCAGCCAGCCGGATCACTGGTCCGACTAGTCCCCCTACCCAAACGTCGGATGTATAGACTATGCAATCGAAAAATACGAAGGCCACCCAACAAACTGATGGAAAGAAGAAACAATGTAAGAAGGGTAAGGGGGATAAGAAGCCCACTAATAGTGTTGGTGGGGGAAACATTGAAAAAAAGAAGTCGAAGTATCCATGCAACCTGTGCACGGAAGAACACCTGACTCACCAGTGCCCTCAGCTTACAGAGGCCCAAAGGTAATTGTCACAGCAACAACTTGCTATGTTAACGAACCCATTTCAACATGGACAAAATCTAACTCAATCCTCTACTAGTGCGGAAGGGGGAAGTCAAGGAACCCCTCCGTCTTCGATAAATCTTATGTCTGCGAATGTGTATATTATGAAAGGTGATGCCTATATATCGATTAGAGAACATGACTACAACAAGCCAAGAACCTTTGAGAAAGGTAAAGAAGTTGATATCCCATATCTTCCTATACAGGTCAAGAAGATATCGGGAGAAACAATGACATGCATCCCAAAAGGTGCATTCAAGAAAGCTTCTCACAACCCAAATGCAAGGGCCGCCCAGAACTACTTTGTGGTGGAGGATTTGTCTCAAACCCCTTGTGCGATGTCTTCTTTCGAGGTCCTCCAGAACTTCCCTTCCCATAGAAAGGCTCTGTTAGCCACTTTAGGATCTTCCAAGACTTGTAATCTAGGTACGATCATGCTTGGTAAGACCGACTTAAAACCTCATCTTCCTTACCACATAGTGTTCCAGATAGTAGTGGCTTACACCACGAAAACATTTACTCGGAACAATTTCCCCACGGTGGTTGATGAGGGAACCTCAACATGCATAATGTCTTTGGCGTTTTGGAAGGCCATTGGACAAACCACTTTGTCTCCGTCACCTACTCTTCTTACCTCTTTTGACAACCGTTCGTTCTGACCACATGGCATCATCCCCTATTTTCCAGTGCAGTTAGGAGGGAATACCATGTGTGTCGAGGTTGAAGTGGTCGATGTGTCTCTCGACTACAATCTCTTGTTAGGAAGGAGTTGGACCTATGCCATGCAAGAAGTGGTCACTATAGTGTTCTGGGTCTTGTTGTTTCCACACGAGGGTTGGATCATGACCATTGATCATTTGTCTTTCTACCGTCCTGACCCTTCATTGGGGGCATCCACGGTCCAATGATTGATAACCCTCAATCCAACGTCGTCAACATAGAGGTTAATTTTTTCCCACCTTTGATGGGTCCTTTCGATTACCCACCTCCTTAAAGCGATGTTAAGTTCATATCAAACCACCATAAGGTTGAGATTCTCCATGTGTCGTTGTTTCGCATGACTTACTTAAATGATCCATGGACTCTTCCTTCCCCATCAACCATGATGGAAGGGATAGAGCACCATGGTATGACCATGCCCTTGTCTGCAGCAGAAGTTGTGTACTCTTTAGTCCAACAAGCTTCCGCTGACCCCGATCCGACTCCCTCACAAGAGTTAGATCTGATTCTAGAGCCTATTTGGGTTCAAGGTTCCCTTGTTGATACTGATTCTTTAGACTTAGTCTTTCCCTTAGAAAAAGTAATTATTGAAACAATGACTAGTCTGGACAAACCCTTGGACGATCTCCATCACTGATCTTTTTTCCTCCCAGAGTTAATAAGAATTGAAACTTGGGAATTCACTTTGACTATGAATGGAGATAGGTATTGTCCTATAAATCCCTTGTCTACACATGTTGTTTATGCCGAGGGTAATATGGAAACCATTGCTAAAAATATAACTATTGATATCTCTAGAACCCCTAGCATCATGGAGAATGTTTTCGTCGGAGCTGACTATTCCCCCGAAGAGATTCGAATCTACATGGATTTATTTAAATAATTCCATGATGTTTTTTCCTGTTCTTATGAGGAAATGCCAGGCATAGACCCAAAAATTGTTGAACACGAAATCACAACTTCTCCTGACGCTAAGACGGTCCGGCAAAAGCTTCATCCGGTTAATCCTAAGAAAGCAACTCCTATTAAGGTTGAAGTAGAGAAACTTCTTAAAGAAGGTTTTATCTACCCCGTCCATTTGACCCAATGGGTGTCAAATCCCATGTCTGTCAACAAAAAACAGGGTATGATTCAAGTATGTACAAACTTTCATGATTTGAACAAAGCCTATCCAAAAGATAATTTTCCCACACCATTTATTGACCAGATAGTCGATGAATGAACGAGTTGCAAGGCCTTTTCTTTCATGGATGGTTTTTTGAGATACAATTAGATACAAATCAAACCCGAAGACCAACACAAAACAACTTTCATTTGTCCATTGGGTACATTCTCATATCGTAAGATGCCTTTTTGTTTGAAAAATGTTGGCGCTACTTTTTTCAGTGGGCCATGTCTTTTGCTTTACATGTCCTCAAATATATCATCAAGGCATACCTATATGATTTATCATCATGATATCATAAGAGAACTGATCATCTCACACACCTCTGACTTATCTTTGAGTGATTTTGCTACTTCTCGATTCGCTTGAATCCAAAAAAATGCAGTTTTTGTGCTATGTTAGGCCGTCTTCTAGGTTTCATAGTGTCGGAAACAGGGATCATGGTCGATCCTCTCAAGGTTGAGGCAATAGTTCAGTTTCCTCCCCCGCATACAATCTTTCAACTTCAAAGTTTATAGGGAAAAGCAATTTTTTTGCAGCGTTTCATCACAAACTATGCCGAGATCACAAAGGGATTTATGCATTTATTGAAGAAGGATGTTACTTTTCATTGGGACAAAGCTGCTCAACTCTCTTTTGAAGCATTGAAATGTGCCCTCATGACTGCCCCTCTACTTTGGAAACCCAATTATAACAAAGATTTCTTATTATACTTGGTTGCGACAGAGTCAACCATCGATATGGTCTTAGTTCAGGAGGATGATTTGCTCTCATAATATGGGATTTATTACCTGAGTCGAGGCCTGGTTGGACCAGAACTCAATTATTCTCACATTGAAAAACTTTTGTTGGCAGTAGTTCATGTTGTCCGACGGTTCTGTCATTATATCTTGTTTCAAAAGATATAATGCATGTATATCTTTTTTATTTTGAGATGTAGATTTGCTATGTATTGCTGACATCTACACTTTATATAGTTATATGACATGGATCTGAAGTGTATTTGATTGGAAGCCATGATTTTATTTCATCCCAAGCATTGGTATACCCACCTAGGTGAGACGATTGTTATTTTGCAGATGGTAGCTCCCGAACTTTTCTCCCTGGGCTCACTTGTTTTGTATGATTGGTGAATATTGATAATGTATTTCACCCATCAGATGCTCTTCTGACCTCACACATTAGGGGGCATCTGTTATAACCCTAATTTTCACTAGATATGCTTACCTGGCATCAGGCCATCTCATGTTACATCTTGTTAAGCCCTAATGTTGCCTCATTACCCCTTAATTGGGGCATATTATATTAGTAATGTTATTTTATTTATGTTGGCTTTAGGCAATTAGTTGTAATTATACTTCCTAGTCTCCTATATATACTAAGAAGACATTTTCATTTTGAATCATCGTGTACTTGAACATTTAAGTGGGGTAAAAGGAGGTTGCCCCCTTGAAGAGGATTATTATCTGATATTATCTTTTTTTCAAGGCGTCGAGTACTTTTCCTGAGGTTTTTATATGCTATATTGATGTTTGGTTCTTAACATATGGTATCAGAGCTCAAGGTCTTGGGGTTTCGCTGCTACATCTGAGACATCGTGGCATTTCCGCTATAACTTTTTTTCTACAATGTTTCAGAAGGAACCTCTTGGAGGGTTTTTAGTAGACAGATCAAGGTACATGGGGTTCCAAATTCAGCTCCTGAGGCCTTATACTTTCGGAGATACAGCCTGTACAAGATATGGTTTTGGTTTTGGAATCATCCTGAATTTTCGCTATAAAAAATTTTCTGTAACGTTTCAGACCCTAAAATCCAGAGGCCATTTACAGAAATTAGTAACATATATGTGGTAAAATGTTTAGATTCTGGGTCATCTTAAATTTGTATATACACCTTGTGTAAGAAAGGGTATCTGACTAGTCCTATTGACTAGTCTCAAGAAGGTTTTCCAGGTAAAACAAGCATAACTTCTTTCTAGAGTATCCAAATCGAGTGGGACTAGTTGCATTGGATCATGGACAGTCTGTAGTATTTTGGGTGTGAGTTTCAGAATTTTATATCAATTATTTTGTGCAGGGCATTCTATACAAGTGAGATCTCCTGGAAAGGACAAAAATCAGCAAGTTGTGAGGAAGTTACCGTAACTTCCACTTGGCACATCCAATTTTGATCAGACCTGTGGCATTGCAGAGAAGAAATATCAAAGAAATACCTAAAAGAAAGTTTCATACCTAGAAGGGCCGAAATTTGGGAGATAGAAAAGAATAAATATTGTCTAACAGAACCACCTCAAAATCAAGACTCAAAAGTGATATTTGGCCAACATGCCACCCAAAAGGGGACCTTCTACACCAAATAAGCCTCCATAAAATCCTAATTGGACTCTTGATGAAGNCCTGAGGTTTTTATATGCTATATTGATGTTTGGTTCTTAACATATGGTATCAGAGCTCAAGGTCTTGGGGTTTCGCTGCTACATCTGAGACACCGTGGCATTTTTGCTATAACTTCTTTTCTACAACGTTTAGAAAGGAACCGCTTGGAGGGTTTTTAGTAGACAGATCAAGGTACATGGGGTTCCAAATTCAGCTCCTGAAGCCTTATACTTTCAAAGATACAGCCTGTACAAGATAGGGTTTTGGAATCATCCTGAAATGAGTCATTGCAGAATTTTCGCTATAAAAAATTTTCTGTAACGTTTCAGACCCTGAACTCCAGAGACCATTTACAGAAATTAGTAACATATATGTGGTAAAATTTTTAGAGTCTGGGTCATCTTAAATTTTTATATACACCTTGTGTAAGAAAGGGTATCTGACTAGTCCTATTGACTAGTCTCAAGAAGGTGTTCCAGGTAAAACAGGCATAACTTCTTTCTAGAGTATCCAAATCGAGTGGGACTAGTTGCATTGGATCATGGACAGTCTGTAGTATTTTGGGTGTGAGTTTCAGAATTTTATATCAATTATTTTGTGCGGGGCATTCTATACAAGTGAGATCTCCTCGAAAGGACAAAAATCGGCAAGTTGTGAGGAAGTTACCGTAACTTCCACTTGGAACATCCAATTTTGATCAGACCTGTGGCATTGCAGAGAAGAAATATCAGAGAACTACCTAAAAGAAAGTTTCATACCGAGAAGGGCCGAAATTTGGGAGATAGAAAAGAATAAATATTGTCTAACAGAACCACCTCAAAATCAAGACTCAAAAATGATATTTGGCCAACATGCCACCCAAAAGGGGACCTTCTACACCAAATAAGCCTCCATAAAATCCTAATTGGACTCTTGATGAAGGTGAAGAAATGCATAGGGATATAAATGAATTACAAAAGAAGACAGTAACTAAAGATGAACTACAAGAGATGATGCATTCAATGGAAGCTAAGTTGATGGATTCAATGGAAGCTAAGTTGGATACTAAGATGGATG
>JZKD02S1617893.1:43446-55899 GCA_000966675.3 Picea glauca
GTTCTCTTCTTGATCATGGATTCCAAGAGGACAATGCTTCGAAAGGACACCATGTCAAGGGACAAAACTAGGTCATGGATTTCAAGGGGTCTTCACTGGGAGGCATAAACACACTCTGGAAGGACACCATGTCGAGGGTTGCAACAGGAGTAAAGAGATCAGGCTCTAACAACCCTCTCGAAGAGATCACCATGTCAACTACTAGATCTAAGTCATCAGAAGTTGAATCCATGGGAAATAACACCACATAATTGACTTGTGGTGGGGGCGATACTGTCTACATATAAGAACCATTTAGGGAGGCAATCCAGTCAGGGTCAATGAATGAAATTTGATCAACAATCACAACTCGTCCATCGTGAGGGAAATATATCACACGAAAAAGAGTAGACATAATAAATTTCATGGCATAGACATAATCTCACCCAAGGAGTAAAGAAAAATCCAAGGGGTCTTGGATGACAATGAAATCAATAAAGACAGTTTACCCTCCCAAAGGTACAATAAACTGAGGAAGGGTCCCTAAAGGTTGACTGGTTCTTCTATTAAAAGCTAACAAATTCTGCTTAACCAGGGCAAGATGAGGACAACCCAAATCTTTCCAAGCAAAAGAGGACAAAATGCTAACAGACACACCTTTATCTATCAACGTCTGAGGAACGTCTTGACCACAAACTTGCACTGTAATATGGAAAGGAATGTGAGAGGAAAGATGAGGTCCAATGAGCACAGCACAATTAAAAAGGATGGCCTCATTACTTGGAGGGGGTTTCACGAGAGAAGGAGGAATACCCCCCGACATGGCATAGTCTGTATCAACGAGAAAAAAATGGGTAGTATTGAGTTTACTCTCGAGCAGGAGAGTAGGATCGACCAATGATGAGATCGGATCGACCACTTGTGTTTAATTCTCCAAGGGGAGAATGGGATCGACGCTTGGAAAAGGATTGACCGCTTGGGTTTCACTCTCTAATAGGAGAGTGGTATCAACCGAGGATGGGGTCGGATCGACCACTTTGTCTACTAGTTCAACCAAGGACATGACCAGATTGACCACTTGATCAACTGGATTGATTGACGGAGGAACTAGATTGATCATTCCATCAACTATAGGTGGCTTCAGAGAAAGCTTGCGATGAGCAACTGGAAGTTGAGGTTGTGAAACAGTCATGTCTTCCAGGAATTTTGAGGCTACTTCCATATGGGGGAAAATATGAGTTAGATGATGACCTTTGCATAACATACAGGGGAACTTGACTCTACTTTTCTTCTTCCCAACGATATCATGACTAGTTGACGAGAGGTCATCAACATGTTGTTCAGAGGCTGATGACATGGGTTGGCTAGGGTGTGTACATCATACTTCAATAACTTTGGATAGACTAGGGAAATCCTTAAAAAGATGGCTACCCTTACAAATCCTGCAAGGGTTCTTGGGCTTACGAGTTGTTTGGGTGATCTTGACATAATCAACACTCCCAACATGATTAACAATAACTGGTTGTTTTCTAACATGTTTGATAGTGGTTGGAAGTTTGGATCCTTGCTTATTTTTATTCTTCTTATTCTTTCGTTTCTTCTTCTTCTTATCCACCAAGTTACTAGCTTGAGATATTTCACTCGGCGAAGAATATGAAATGGAAGAAGACCTTGCAAGTGAAAAAGGTGAAGAAGATCGCACTGAACTGAACAGTAGGGTGCGAACATCAATGGTTTTCGTAGGCCACAGAGACGTACAGTACAAGAAGGTTAGTAATCAAGAAAAATTTGGAAAAAGGACAAAAATTTTGAGTGAACTTTCAAATTCAGAGAGTTTGGATGGATCTCCCACAGACTCAGAGACCATAAATCAAGAAATCAAGGCAAGGGAAACTAGACTAACTAGGAAACAATCCGTTCCCCATTGGAGTCACCAATTTTGTTATTGGATAAATTAGTAGGTGCGGACACTATCTGATCTCCCTAGATCCACCTAGATCTAGAACAAAACACACTAGAACATGACGCTTTCCTTAAGTTTTAAATATTGAATTTACTAACTAAAGAGGGATAGGTGACATATCATTTAAACATCGCTTCCTCTCGCTAGCGCCATTCTAGCTCCATTCCAACACTCATAGAATGATGATCCTGCAAAAGAACACAACCAACCAAAGTAATAGTAATAGCATAAATAAAATATAAACCTATGTATGTGATCAAGGAATCATACAATAAAACAGAAAAAGATTTATAGGAAAGAATCATATTACTGTATCATATTAAAAGTGAAAGAAAGATTACAACCATGGCCTTGATGTCATAAGGTCCCTTCCAACTATCCTTCGTTACCCACACACTTCCACTCCAAGAATTCTAAGACCATAGATATGATAATATTCACAATCTATCTTGACAAAATGGCTCATCTAGCCAAGCTAACAATCTCCAAATCTCAATTCAATCCAAGCTAATCCCAAAAGCTCCAAAGCTAACCTTCTCCATGAGAGCTCCTCTCCTTTTATAAGTTGAAGAGGATAAGGTGAGGAGGTTAGTATGATCCCACTAAATCATGAAAGCGAGTAAGCTCCAAACCATTTGGATGCCACCTCACCATGGAAGTTTCTCCTTCTAGAAGCATCGAGAAGATGCTCATTTTGTCCACATATGAACATTTTGGCACCCTGCTTATAGAGAAACGTATGAACCTCTCACAACCCATCTATTGTGTAGCCTATGAGAATCAGGCATTGATGCAAGAGCATCTCTCCACGTCAACCAACCAGCCAACCAGCCACGTCAAGTGCATGCATTCAAAGTTGAAGAGAGGCATAGCCCTCGTTTTTTAATCAAATGAATGTAATTAATTGCTTAAGATGTTGAGCTGGGAATCCATTCTTTTCATAGGCATAGAAGTAATTAGGCCTTTAAATGTTTGTAAGGCTGAGATCTAGATCCGATCTATGGACTAGACAACCATTCAATGTAATTGAATAGGGTAGGTAGATTGGAGGGAAGAGATCGAAGAGCCCCCTCATGTAAAAGATCAATTTTGATATCATTTGAAGTAGTAGAAAGAGTTGAATAGTGGATAAAAGTCCATGAGTAGAGAGCAGAAGAGAAGGAGCCGAGACCTTGTTACAGGCTGTACTCAGGAACACCATTGTAAACAGGCATTTGCCATTTTAATACAAACAACAACTTTTCCTGCATCTTTCATGTGTTGAATGAATGTCTGTGAGTGTTCTTTACATGATATGAATGTATGCTATAGGTTTGCAGTTGCAGCAGTTGTTTGATTTTCAGGCTTGAGAGGCCTTTGAGGTTTCACACTAGGAGGGTGTGACAGAATGTTGCGGGTTCTGATAGTCGTGCATAGAGGGTGCATTTCTAAACTCTGCGGAGTCAGACAGATTCATGCTAGGTGGGCACAAGAATTGGAATCATAAACTGAGAAGAATACCTCGGAGGTTACTGAATACCTCAGGAGGCAAGGCTATGGAGAAGAACACAGTTGCAGAAAGAAACTCTCTTTGAGTTCTGTAAAGCTATTCCAAGTGGGCATTGAGCACATGCACAGTGATGCATTGAGAGGAACTCTGCTATGAGTTCAAGAAGAACCAAAATCACTAAGGATTCTAAGAGCTCTACCAAGTGGGTATTGAGTAGGTGTAAGGAGGACACAGAAGATAGAATTGTTGGATGTTCTGTAAGAAGATACTCTACCAGGTGGGCATTGAGTAGGTGTGCAGATAGGCACAGGAGAAAGGAACTCTTTGAGTTATGAATTTGAAGAAGAGTCCAAGGAAAGGGACCTTCACAGGGTTATTGAACACCCTGAAAGACTCAGCAAGAGGTTTCTTGACCAGAAGAATAGCCAGGAGGGCATCACATTCTCTAGCAAGAGGAGAAAGGAGAAGGAATTGTTTCCTTAGAAGTCTAGGAGAGAAGAGAATCTCAAGACAGATAGCTCTTTATGTGCGCAAAGACCCTATAGGGGCATAGGAGTTGAAGAATCCTTCAAGGGTTCGAAGACAAAAGCTCAAGAGGAGTAGCTCTTTCGGTGCATAAAGCGTAGCTGCGAGGAGTGCAGAGGCCAGAGAACTCTTGGGAAGAGTTTGAGGTTCCCTAAAAGCTCAGGAGGGATGCTATATTTTTACAACACGCAGGCGAGACTCAAAGTTGAAGAGCTCGCAGAAGCAAGGCAAAGGTTAAGGCCTTAGACATTTGGAATTCTTCCAAGTGTTGGAAGAAAGTGTAGAAGATGAGGAGGGCACACAACAACTGTTAGATCAGGCTGAGGAGAAGAGATCTGGACGGTTGGTTTTCCACGTCCAGGAAGTAGTAGAGGAGTGCATGGAAAAGAAAGGATCTGGACCGTCGGATCTTGGTCCAATTACCCGACAACCATTAGATCTGTTAGGACTTGCGAGGGAGTTAAACCCTCATGCAGTGGAGCAGAGGAGATGAAAGTCCCGAAATGCATTGGCGCATCAGGATATCAACGTTCAAGATATCGGAGGTCGAGAGGTTAAGAGGTCAGGACACTACAAGTCTCGAAACAGTGAAAGAATCACAGTCGTCGATTTGAGGAATTACGCATGTCGCGTGATCATCCATTTCGGAGATCCGAGCACTGGGACTCAAAGAGGTGAGCACTTTTTGAATTTGCATCTGGTGAAGTCTCGAGATTTCATCTGGACCATCCATCCATTTGGGATGCGTGGTAGAAATCGAGGCCTTCAGGAAAAATCACGAAAGGGGAGAGTCCATCGGCATATCAGGATTCGGCGTTTCATGAATCCTGGAGACAAGAAGTCAGAGAATTTCGGCATTTGAAAACCTGAAATCATGAAAACGATGAGGATCATCCATCTTGAGGAGACGCATGGAAGCAATCTAGGCTTTCGAGGAAAATCCTGATGGGAAATCCATTTTGGCATATCGGGATTCGACATTTCAAGAATCCTGAGAACAAGGTGTTCGGGCATTTCGGCACTTAAAGTTCTAAAATTGCGAAAGGTAAAGGCCCAGGAGAAATAGCTTTTTGGGAAATTAGGATACATAGATTCGGGGACCCCGAGGACAAGAGGTCCATGCATTTTGGCATTTGAAAGCCCAAAATCGTGAAAGGCAAGGAAGAGGCCGAGAAATAGGACTACGATCTTATCAGTAATGGTCACATGGACCAAGACATAGCCAGGAAGGGCTAATACAAGAAAGGCCATTTCGGGAAATTAGTGATCGAGAGGTCAAGAGGATAGAGGATTCCTGTCATCGAGAATTAGGAAACCCTGAAGTTTGAAATTTCATTACATGTTGCAGAAAAAGGGCAGAGGTCATGTGAAGAGGCCATGAAGAGGACATGAGGACCTATGGATCATATTTTAACAGAGATTCCAGTAGGGAGTCAGAAGAGCCGCTCTGGATCGAAGGTGAAATTGGAATGATCCTTAATACCGGGAGGTCAGTGCAGAGACTTTGTCGAGGTAGAGAGGTGGCATATGCATCAGGCATTCTCTCAACCTGTGAACATCCTCTTTAATAGGGTTTTTACAAAGGAGAATGCAACTTCTTTTCTCAGGAAAAGTTCTTCTCTCTTCTATCTTCAAGAACTCAAGCCACTGACCCCTCTAAAGGAAACAGATAGGTTTACATCATTAACAGTCATAGGGATGATGAAAATAATGTGTAACAATGTGTGAGAATCCCTGAACAAAGTAGGCCAATAATAGCCAACTCTCAGTCTTTTGTGAGCGGTGGTGTTTCCTATGAAATTCCCACCTGTAAGAACATCATGGAGCTCCTTCAGAACCTTGTTTGCATCTTCGCATTTAAGACATATTAAAAGTACTCCATCATAATTAACATGGATGAGAACTGAATTTATGAGGCGATATTGTGTTGATTTCAACCTGAGGGCTCTCCTTTCCCTAGGATTTAGGTTTTCTGGGCAAGTCCCATGATGCAGGAGATAAGTCAGATTATCATACCAAGACTCTTTTTCTAGGGAGACATATGAAGCTTCACCACTCCATAATGCCAATTCATTCTCCCATCCAGGGTCTTCATTTACTTTGTCCTGGTCTGCAGCTGCTAGTTTGCATAATCCTTATCCCTTAACCAATTTAGCAGGTTTTATATATAGATCAAATTATTGGACTACTACCATCTAGTTTCCTCTTATTTCCCCCATCTCTTGTTGAGTGAACAGGGATCAGAATACAAGGTGAGGCACGATGACTTTAGTATGGTTCCTTAGGATGTAAGATCTAAAGTGTTTCACTATCTTGTACATTGCATAAGCCTTCTTTTTTATAGTTGGGTAATTTAGTTCGGCCCCTTGGAGATTAATGCTCATAAATGAGACTAGGGCCTTGTTGTTGTCATCATCCTTATGAGTCAATATTGTAGCTAATGATTGGTCGGAGGAAAAAGTGTAGAGGAAGAAATGTTTTCTAAATTCGAGACTTCGCAACACCAGGGCTTGAGATATTGCAGCCTTAATATTGTTGAAAGAACTTTTTCATTCATCATCCCACTTAAATTCAACATATTTGTGGATCATTGTTTTTAAGGGTTTGATAGTTTCAGAGAAATCTGTGGTGAATTTCCTCCAAAATTGATTTTCCCAAAGAAGGATTTCATAGCCTTTTTGTTGTGGGGTAATGGAAGTTGAGCTATATCCCTAATTCTCTCTAGGTCTATGTGGATTCCTGCTTGAGATATAACATGACCTAGTAGTTTACCTTCCTCAATGCCAAATATAGTTTTATTAGGGTTTAAGGATATACCGTATTTCCTACAACTGTTGAAAATCTGGGCTAAGTTTTGGATGTGATCTTCTCTATTCTATGAACACACAGTCACGTCGTCCAAATAAACTATTGCACATTTGGAAGGTTTCCCCAAAATGCTACATCCATGGCCCTTTGGAAGGTTTCCCCTACAATGATTAAACCAAAGGGAATGCATTTATAAGAGAAGGTTCCCCACTTGGTTCAGAAGGTTGTTTTCAAATGGTCTTCCTCTAAAACTAGAACTTGGTTGTAACCTGAAAAACCGTCCAGTAGGGAGAAAATATCAGAACCAAACATGGTCTGCAAGAGTTGCTCCATTGGTGGGACTGGGTAGTTGTCCTTTTATAAAGCTCTATTGAGGTTTTTAAAATCTACACATAGGCGGATCTCCCCATACTTTTTCCTCACAGGAAAATTTTATACCCATCAAAGTGTCTAACCTGGAAGATAATCTTATCATCTAGTAATTTCTTTAACCCCTAATACATGAGAGGCTCCAGGGATGGGTGGTACTTCCAGATCTTCTGTTGGAAGGATTTCACTCCGGGATTTAATAGGATTGTGTGTTGAATGATACAAGTATCATGAGTTTTCATATCTCTGTAGGACCATGAAAAGACATCTTGATATTGTCTAAAAAGTTTGAGATAGGCCTTTCTTTCCTCTTTAGATACTATCTTGACAAGGTTTATATTATTGGGGTTTTCTGTGGTTCCTAGACTTACAGTTTCGTACATGGGACAAGAACTCCCCGTCTTTTTGTTCGTTGACCCTTTGAATCTTTCCCTTCAGTCGAAAAGGTTTTCTAAATTGGCCACTCCATTCGGTATCATGTGAGAAATTGGTTTGTCAGTCAAATGATCTATATGAGGATCAATTTCTACTAATTTGTCCTGAAATACTTCATCGTCAATGGTCAAGTCTTTAAAATTATCCCGATTGGTCAAAAATTTTATGATCTGTTCATATCCTTCAAAGACCTTCCAATTAAAAATATTGTTGGGAACTGATGGTTTGTAGAGTAGCTCCATAGTGAACCAGGAAGATTTGTAGTATTCTAGAGGGGATAAACTTGAGGCAACATTGGCCAGAGAATCAACAAGAGTGTTCTTTTTTCTAGGGATCATTGTAATGTTGAAGGCTTCAAAATGTTCTATTAGTCTGTGCACCTCTTGTTGGTAATTCCTTAGGTGGGGAGAGTTGCAATGTATAATGTTCCTTACTTGTCTAATGATGATTTTAGAATATCTGAAAACCTTTATCTCTTTAACGTTTAAGTCGATGGCTTTCTTTAGCCCTTGTACTAGAGCTTCATACTCGATGGTGTTGTTTGTGCATTCAAATTCTAGTCTACAAGACAAGAAATTTTGTTTACCTTTTGGATCAATGAGGATGCACCCTGCCCCTGACCCTTCTTGTGATTTAGATCCAACAACGTATAAGGTCCAAATTTGATCCAGGTCAATATCGGTGGGCAGTCACATTTTCCAACTGGCTCAAAATAGTTTTCTAGCAATTTTGGCAATTTACTATTTTTAGCAGTTTTAACTTCCGGGGCCATTTTGAGGGCCTAAATGAAGGTTTTTTGGGACCGAGATTCTCAATGATATACAAAGGCATTATTGAGCCCCCAAAATTAATCTCTTCGACGATACCTTTCCAACGGGATATCATATGCCTAAAACGAAGATCGTATGCAAAACTTACGAGCCTAGGAAGTTGATGTACTAACTGACCCAGACAGGGCCCACATGAATTTTGACGCTTCATCTCCTAGGGTTAGGTTTTTGGATGTCTATGGTTTTTGGAATTGTTGTTTATTGTAAAAATTCTTTTAGAGCCTGATTTTAATGACCTTCTAGCGAATGAGCGAAATCGTCACATCTCTTCTCAGAGATAAGCCACCACTATTCAAACAAGCTTGTTTCTATTGCATTTTACAATTTCAACTTATTTCCTTATTGAATAGAAAACTAGTTTTATTGTATCTTTTTTATTTTTTGTTACGCACCTATTAATAATCCGTAGTCATTTATTTCTGCTCATAAAATCCAGATAAACCAGTTTTACTGTATCTCTGTTATTTTGTGTTAAGCACCTATTAATAATCTATAGTCATTTTGTTCTGCTCATAAAATCTCAACGAGTGGTAACAGATTGGTTTTCTCCTTTTCATCTTAATGCATGTTCCCAATGAGGTCAGAATACAAAGAGTTAGGTCTCAAGCTTATTTCTCTTGAGGACAAAATCTCTCGCACGCCCAAGCGACCTCTCATGGCAGAAGAAAATAAAGATGACAGGACTTGAGATCCTTTCAAACTTTTGATTGAGGAAGACCTCACACAACAAAGGAATGATATGATGGATATTTTCACACAAATCCTCCAGTGGCTACCAATAAGTGACACATCTTCTTGGAGCGGAGGAACTGCCCCCTTCAAATTACAAATAAGCTTCAATATTCCTATATTTGAAGGTCAGATAAACACAAATGATGTAGACAAGTGGTTGAATCTATTAGAAGGGTATTTTTATGTCCATAGCTTTTAGAATAGAGAAAATATTTCTTTTGCGCTCCTCAAATCCATTCCCCATGTCAAATATTGGTGGGAAAATTTCTGTGATAAAAAGGAAACAGAGGAACCCTCATTATTTATAGTCATGACAACCTGAGAATCCTTCAGGGATGTCGTTAAGGAAAAATACTACCATGTCATAAGTTATGATGACTTGTATACCAAATGGACCACACTGAGGCAGAAAGAGACCAAGCAGTGCCAGATTTCACAAATATCTTCCATACCTTGTGCACCAAGCTGGGTATCAAATATTCCGAACGATATCTGGTGCTCAAGTATCATGAATATTTGCATAGATACATCTAGAACGAAATGGAATTTCTTGACATCTCATCCTTGGGCGTGGCCTACCGATATGTCGTCAAAATCGAGCAGAAGATCAAACAAAATATGTGGAAATTTGCTCCTGGGAACCCCTCACAAAAAACTCCAACAAAGGGTGGCCCCAACCCACAGAAAAAAGGACAGAGAAAATATGGAGAGTATCAGGAAAACCAGTCCAAGCTACAAGAAAAGGAGGAAACTGAAAAGATAAAGAAAGATACTAGGAAATGGTGTGAATTCCATAAGAGCCCTCAGCATAACACTGTTGACTACTGCTCAAAGAATTCATTGGTGGCCGAAGTGAAAGCCTCTAAATTAAATGCGGGTTCTGACTCTGATCCAGAACCAGAAAGTGGAAGACATATCATTGACATAGAACCTAGGGCCACCGTTGCTACCACCAAGCTTCAGCCTGGTGAATAAGACGGGCCAAAAGAAGGAGAATGCCTCTTCCATTCATAGATGTGGGTAAAAGGCACCCTGTTTCACTTCATTGTTGATAGTGATATCCATAAGAACCTCATCTCATTAGAGGTCATCAGGCGACTGGCCTTGACAACAATGTTGCACCCACAATCCTACACTATTGGATGGGTCCGCCAAGGAAGCGACCTCCACATCAGCTAACAATGTCAATTTTCGTACGACATGAAGACCTTCAAAGATGAGGTATTGTGTGATGTTTCTCCTCTCGAATTTTGTGATTTTATTTTGGACCAAACTTATTTATGGAAATTTCATATTGTATATAAGTCTAGGTCTCGTAGTGTTATTATTACATTGAATAGGAAATTGTACAGGATACCCAAGGCAGTCCCACCTAGTGCTATGTCCTTGATCTCTGATAAGAAATGCAGGAAGGTCATCTCTCAGGTGGGGAAGTTTTTCTTCTTCGTGATTCACTCTCAATATAAGTGAAAAATCACAGCCACATCCAGGGTCTCTGCGGTTGACCTCTCCACATAGCAGAAGCACGTAGATAAGGTCGTGGAAGAATACTCAAATATCTTTTCCTCACCTACTGGGGTACCTATGGACTTCCAGGTCAAGCACGCCATCGATTTGACCCCAAATGCATCGCTCCCTAATGGGCCAGTCTATCATCGCTCTCTGTTAGAGAATGAGGAGATCAAGCGACATATCCAAAATCTCCTCCACAAGGGGCACATCCATCCCCAATCATCACCTTGTGGAAGGCCAATCATGATGGTACAAAAGAAAGATGGAACATGGCGACTCTGCATTGATTACCGAGATTTGAATAAAATCATAGTCAGAAAACGGTACCCTATTCCTTGAATCAACGACCTCCTTGATCAACTCACGGGGGCCAAATAATTCAATAATATTGATCTGAAGTTTGTCTACCACGAGGTCCCAATAGAATAAACATATGTATGGAAAACCGCCTTCACATCAAAGGAAGGCCTTTTTGAATGGTTGGTCATGCCCTTTGGTTTGACAAATGCTCTAGCCACTTTCATGAGGATTATGGATGATATCCTGTGACCATTCACCAATACTTTTGTAGTGGTGTATCTGGATGACATTCTCATTCACAACAAGACTTGGGTTGAACACTTGCAACCTATTTAGTAGGTTTTGCACACCCTGTGGCAACACAAACTATATGACAACTTGGAAAAATGCTCCTTCATCATGGATAGGGTCCATTACCTGGCCTACATCGTTTATCAAAATGGTGTGCATGTGGATCCATCCAATATCCAAGTCATTCGTGACTGGCCAGCCCCAACCACACTCACTGAGCTTCAAAGCTTCTTAGGACTTGCCAATTTCTACTGCAGGTTCATGTTGGGATTCTCCCATATTGCATGGGCCCTCAGCCAAATAACCAAAGGTGGTGGTAAGGAGAAATTTGTGTGGGGCCGGTCCAAAAAATAAGTGTTCAATGATTTGAAGTAGTTCTTGTGCTCAGCCCCAGTACTTTCACTACCAAACCTGCAACAACCCTTTGAGATTGAGACAGATGTTTCAGGATATGTGTGGGCATCGTTATCACTCAACATGACCACCTCATGGCCTATCATAGTGAGACACTATCATATGTTGTCTGTAAGTACCCTACTTATGACAAAGAAATGTACTCCCTTGTGAAAGCCTGTCACCAGTGGAGACATTGCATTATTGGGAAGGAGACATTCATCCACATTGATCATAAGCCACTACAGTTCATGTAGACACAAGGAAAATTGTAGAATGATCACAATCAAAAGTGTCCCACATACTTGCAGCAATTCCACTTCAACATCAAGTATGAAATAATAATCACCAATCGTGTCGTTGATTACCTTAGTAGACCACCAGTCGCAACACTCACCATGGTGCTAGAATCTTGCATCCATGAGACCTTTAGATGGCCCCAAACCTATGAGATAGACTCGAACTTTTCCACCACCTACCAAATGTTGGATGCAAATGCAGTTGTCAATAATTTCCATCTTCAGGATGGTTTGTCGTGTCTTATGGGACATATTTGTGTTCCATCAAGTGAGAGAGCGAAGCTGATCTAGGAATCCCACTACAGTCGGGTGGAAAGACACTTCAATGTCAAAAAGACAGTGGCGATGCTACAGAAACATTTCTACTGGCCAAAACTTCAATAGGAAGTCAACAAGTATATCAGATCTTGCACTGCCTGCGCTATTGCCAAACCAACCACTAAGAAACAGGGCATGAACACCCCTCTTCCTACTCCTGACAGGCCATGGGAATCCATCTCAATGGACTACATGTTGGGCCTCCCATCC
>JZKD02S1617893.1:73708-87188 GCA_000966675.3 Picea glauca
TTGAGGTGAATTGGATGTCGTAGACATCAAGAAGATAGTATATGCTATATGTTGTACTTATTATTTAATTAATGATTCGAAATATTGCTATGATTTGTGGTGAGTGTGGTTTTGACAGGATGCACAACTTGCTCAGAGTGATAGTTTGATGACATGACTCTAAGAACAATAGTTGCATAGTATGGCTTGATATAGGGTATTGAACCTATTTCTATAAGGAGGGGTGGAGGTATTTCCCATCGTTTATCCTCTGAAACCTAGAGTCATGGGAGGGTTGTGTGAAGTCACGCTCCCCTAGACGTGTGATGGCAACTACTAGTTTCCTGTTGGAGAAGCTTGGTTGAGATGTATGACACTTCCTCTTACGGGTTCTATGTGGAATTAGGTAAATATAGTTGATGCTCCATCTTAGTCCAACAAAGGAAAGGATAGGATGGAAGATGGAAGTAGGTTATGAAGGAAGGATGCTTCGATGTTAAGGTTTCTCCTTGGGCAGTGATTGTTATTGGGTTTTATACTGACTTCTAATATTATAACATAAAGTCTTTCTATTGAGTAATTATACACATGTTCATGAATGATATATTTTCCTTCAACCTTTTCAAATCTTCTACTATGTTGTAGTCTAGCTTGGGGTATTCTCACGTATGGATGTTTATAGGATTTATTCGGGGAACAAAAGGTGATTTTGGGTGATTGGATGTTGGTTTTCCTCCCAACGTTTGGGCCATAATAAGGTCGTTTAAGATAGGCTAACCCCTAATTCATGTTTTCACAGTCAAGAACTCTACGGGTGGTTCTTTAACCTCAAATAGGTCATTGGAAGGAATTAGTAGGTCAAGGTCCCATATCAGCATGGTTGTTTCTTCTGGTGGATCAACGTTTTCCTTATCAACAATATTCATAGTTAGGTCGCTTGATTGTTCGGTAAGGGAAACCTCATCTAGAAACTGGTTGGCCATCAAATTCATGGCATGCAACCATTGTGGACAGTCTCTTTTAGAATTTTTTTCTTGATGATAGGTACAGAATGAGTCAGATGCTACATTTCCTAGATCGATATTTAAGTTGGTCGGGGAAGGTTCAATTGCTTTGAAAGGTGGATTTATTTTAAAAAGGGGTTTATAGAGCGTCTAGCCTTGGTTTCCTTCCTCTGCAGTTCTTTTCATGTCTATTATTTCATTTGAAAACTTCTTAACCATGCGTTGTAGGTATTTTATGTCTCCACTTCCCTTTTCAGGACCTTGTTCTATTTGTTTCCCTGGAGGTCTGGCGAACAAGAGTCCTCTCCTAGGAGGAGGTTGAACTTCCTTCTTAACTAATGAGACCTGGACTTCTTTACATCCCTTCATTTAGAACTCTATCATTTTGGATTCTTCAAAATTCTCAGCTAAGGTTGTTTTAGAATTCCTCTTCACAAATATGGAAATAGAAGTTGGGAGAGCATTAGCGTATACTTCGATTTGCAACTCCTGAGTGGATTTAGCTTTGGGTTGAAATTTGTTTAGGATAGTGGTGAGCCATTGATTAAATTATTTAACCTTCTCCTTTGAACTCATGGTGGAAATGAACAACTCGACCATCAAAGCTCCTATAGTGGTTTCTTTTGCAAATTTATCTAGAAATCCTTTTGAAACTTAATCCAACTAGTTATGGGCCATGCATGTAAGTTAAAATACCACGTGGAGGCTAAATTATCAAAATTATAGGGGAAAATCATGTATACTACATTCTCATGTTGGAGGTTCATTAGTCTGATAACTAGTATGAATTTTTTGATATGGTCTTCAATAAATCCTAAGGTTTCAGGGTCAAATTTAGAGAGAAACTTTTCTGGATGTTGGGGAAGGTTATGTAATTGTCCGGGGATGGCCAGAGCATCTCTGGCCAACCATGGTTGATTGTTCTGAGGTGGGTTTCCCCTTTCTTCATTATGATCATTGTTATCTTCCATATCATCTGATCCCAAAATTGAGTGTTCTGAGTTAAACCCTTCCTCGTCGAAAAAATCGTTGGGCTTGGAGAAGTTACTGGCTCATGTTTTGGGGAATAGATTAAGAGGATGTTTGATTTTGGTGAGGGAAAAATCTATCAGGTCTTCTACTTTGTGAACAAAAACCTGGTCTAATGTGTTGACCACTGGTCTTCTTACTTTTTTTCTTTGAGGAAGTAACAAAGCTAAGGGTAGTGCTCTTATTTGTTGGGCATAATATCTTGTAATTCTTTTGAATTGGTCAACTCCTCGTGGGGAAGAGCGCAAGATATTTCAGGGAATAAGTGTTATTCCTCTTGCTGGGGTGATTTACAAGTTTCAAGAGTACTCAGTGTGTGTGGGTTGTCTTGAGAATGACTAGCCATGCATGTGGGTTGTTTCGAATCTACAATATGTGTGAAATATTATATAAACAATATTGTCAACCATTCATTCTTTAGGCCCTCCTTCTATCACCAATTATGTTGAGGGGTCCTAAATCCATTTAACTCAAAATTAGGAACCAAACATGCCATCAAGGCCCAATTAGACTCTGTTGCATTTAATGGCAGAATGGTTCTCTAGATCTTGCAATCTAGCCAATTAATCGATGGGATTTGTGTAGTGATTGACATGATGCATTCTTGTTAAAGCTCCTCCTTCAGTTTCAACATTCTCTTTTTTTAGTTTCTCTTATAGGTGGGACCGATACAAGATAAATGTCGGTATAAACTAGATGGGTAACAAAAGGGAAATGCTTAACTACTGAAGAAGTCTGAACTTGGGATAACCCTCGTGCTCAAGCATGAAGACAATGATTCTTAAACTTATGAAAATCCTAGTACTAATAAGTTAACCTATTGGTGTTCCTATAATTGAATGAGATACAATTATCAGAAGAAAACATACATGTAATAAACGATGGAAAAAAAAATAGTTTCCTTAGCTCTAATCATTGATCACACACTAATGCAACGATTTAATTTTCATCATTAGAGACAAGAACTATAAAAATATTGAATTAGATAACTTATCAACATATTCGGAGGCTCTTACTCATTACATCATCCATTCATGAGAAAACAAATCAGAAATAATTCTTATTCAAATCCAATCACACATACTTTTGGTGAAAATTGAACATAAAATTGTCTTTGGTCCTAAACATGACTTCTCAATTAAGGTAGCCCCGAAATAGTTGTTTACAAATCCAAAAATGAGGGTCTTTGCAAAAAACATCGACCCCTTCTAACAGGTCGATCCTCTTAGTTATAACATATTATTAACTAAAAGTAACTATCAAAAGTGCAAGCTGAGTAAAACAAAACATCGCCACATGGCACTTTCATCTCTCAGTATTCTAAAAGTCATCAAATGGTTTCACTTGAGTGGATGAATCTTCTCATACTCTGACCATTTGACGAAGATATCCTCGCATGTCTTTTCGTACAAGAATCTATGTTGGTCCATTGGGGCAAAAAAGATCTCATTTATCTACAATAATCATGCTTGATACTTGACTAATCTAGAACATAACTGTTGTAACATTGTCCGAGCCTTTATCAGGTGTTCCATGAATTGCTATACTTGACCTGGCACCATGTTTTCCACCTTTGCTATCCCTACAGTGAAAAGGTGTTGCTTATTTGTGAATTTACTATAGGCATCCTAGAATTCGCTTCTCAATAACATCGTGGCCTACATGGAGTCCTGATAATATTTCTCCAAATGGCATAGATGCTCCAACTCATTCAGTGTAGAAGCTAGCTCCTCTTCATCTTTCCTTTCTCTATCTAGGGTAGCATATGTGATTTCCATCCCTGTGCCGATAAGCTCAGAGTCTTGGCATGCTCCATGCTAATCAATTTTTCCTCTATGGTGACGAGGATAGAGTTGTCTAGAGTAAGCCTCCGCTTCTTGGTGGTTCTCTTCATGATGTATTTCCTCTTTGAGTTGTAGGCGATGGCTTGTATATCAGTGACCTAATCTGTGAGTTCGGGGATTTGTTTTTCTCCCCAAGTAAGTGTGCTTCCTAGGATCTCGACAGTGTATATCTATTCAAGACTGGGTTCTTGAACCTCTTCTACGTGTTCCAAAAGTTCATCCTCTAGTTGTTTCTCATCAGAAGGTAAAGTACTAGCCAAAATTAATGCATCAGGGGTAGGCTCGGTACTTACTTGATAATCAGATGTTGAGATGCTGAATTCCTATTATGGAATTTCTTCTTCTTGTTCACCCGACCCTAGCTTGTCCTTCGAGCTATCCACTTGGGTCCCTAGTGCATCGAGTATCTCAGTGTCTAATACACTTTCAACCTCCTAGTCACTATGTGGAAGGATTTGAATTTGAGCATCGGGCATTTGTGAAGATGATTTCTCGAGTTCCTTTTCCTCTGTGATTTGTACCAGAGTCACCAGGTAAACCTTCGAACTCTCCTTATCATTGTATATCGTTATTAAGTCATGTAGGGGGTTTGGTACACTTTCTCTTCTTGATGCCCTTGCTATCTCGAGCTGAGCCGAAATGTCCCTTGGTGACCTGTCCTGTGGCTTTAAAAATTTAGGGTTATCTAACCCTATGACCTGCTTACCTGGTAAAGACACATGGCATTAGAGACTAGTGACTTAATTCACTTGTATTAATCGGAGTCAGGTATTTCCTTAATTTATTCATTCTAAAACAAACCTTAGCTTGCCGATGCCAAAAAAGTGTCAAGGATTGGCGATCGGAAATAAACCTATCAAAGATATTTCGGATCGGCTTCCTTGAAAAAATCCCGATGCTGAAAACGCATCGAGGATCGGTGATTGAGGATAAATTTTATCGTGGTCAAAATGTTTCTTGTGATCCTTTTGGGTTTTCCCTGATTTTGACAAAGCACATCGAGCATCGACTATCGATGATATATTTATGCGAAAAACTTAACGCAAACAAAAACTTTCTTCTTTCGATGTCGATGGAGATCGATGCTCGATGATTTTGGTTTTTTGAGTGGTTCCTTTTTCTTCTTTGAATTCCTTCTGATGCCAAACCTGAATGTGTTGGGTGAAGTGTTTGGCTATCGATTCTTTATTCAGGTGTTAATTTATTTTTAGTCATGGGATTTCATAAGTTCAAGAAAACCTGAATAGGTGATTACAGTCATGAAAATAAGTAAATACAAAACATTTCCCAAACTGAAATTGAATTAGATAGTGCAGAAGATCAAGTGGTACCCAAAAAAGTAAAAAAAATGATAGAGGCTTTTTAGGGTGTGTTGAGTGCTCAACAAAAGATTGTGCCATGTCCTAAATGAATAAATGTTATAGGGTTCCAAATGGGTTTATAAGACAAAATTTAATTCAAATGCGGCCATAGAGAAATTCAAATAAAAAATGAATATTATTCAAGTAATTATTTATCTTTCTTCAAGTCTTAGTTGGCATATTCATCAAATATATGTTAAGAATAAATTGTCCATTTTGAATATCCATGAATATATATATATATATATATATATATATATATGTGTACCAGTCCCTTGGTTTAGTGGATAAAAAACATCCTCACTTCTTTTACATGTTGAAGACAATCCATTTTTTCATGGTAACAAAAAAAATCATGCATACCCGACTTGTGTTGGACACAGTGGAAAGATCATGTTCTCTACTCCTCCTCTTTACTTTCTCAATGAAAGGAAAATGTGACGCATAGTGTGAAAATGGGCACAAATCACGTCCATGGTCCCTTAAAAAAGGGCACAATATGAATGTGTGTGTTTTCCTAGCAATGCAGATGTGTTCCTGCCGACGTGCCTATGTGGCACACTAAGTGGATATTTGAGCTTTTTCGAACCTCTAACATCAAGAATGTGTGTGTGTTCCTAGGAACACGCACACATTGCTATGGGTGCACATTCTTTATCACCCCCTTACCACTTTTTCGTCAACCAAATTCGCGCACTCACCCACATATCAAATATAAATAAGAGACTCCTTAACTCACACACATAATTTAATACATCCATAGAAAAATTCATAACACAAAGACACAATATTTACCCTAGAAACCCAAATGGAAAAACCAACTTTGGATTGGATTCACTTAGTCTTTTTATTTYTCTAGCAAATGTATAGGTTACAATGCCCTCTATGCAAGTTTTAAAAGGTGGCTTACTAATAAAAGTGTGGACTACTCTATTATAAGAGTGTTGAATGTAAATCAAATTTTCATCCCATGTCCTTGGATGATTTTGATTATAACCCCTCAAAATATGAACCAATGCCATGTTCACTACTATTTTCCATCTATTTGTGGATGAAAAGTTGTAAATATCTTCAGCTTCGTGTCCATATTCTCCCAAAGTGTAGTCCAAAAGGTACTAAGAAATGCAACATCTATATATGAGACAATGCACCTTAGTATCCAAAAGTACACCCAACCCTTTTCAAAGAACATGTGTGTTGCATCTTGTCCCTTGATGGTATTTTTTGAAGACAGAAGAATATACATATTTATAAACCTGTCAACAACCACAAATAGATAATCATATACCTTCATTGTTCTTGGAAAACCACCCATGAAATCCATGGATATCCTCTCCCATTGTCTAGTAGATACAGGTAAGGGATGGTATAAAGTTTTACTATTCCTTTCAGTACACTATGCATCCTCTTATCAAATTAGCTACATCTTCTTGCATTATAGTCTAATACACATACCCCTATAAGTTAGCAATTGTCTTCCCAACACCAAAATTCCCTACAACTTTTGAGGTGTGACACTTTATGATAAGTTGCAATATTTCACCTTTAGAAGTTGAGAGTTTGTCAAGTGTTACGAGGAAAATCTCTCTATGGATAGAGGTAAACCGCAACAAATAGAAATGACTGCAGAAATCAACTCTAATCTCAAGTATGCTATATATATAAATATGCTAGCAAGATAAGATAAAAGGCATACCTCATCCAGACATTTGATGAAGTCCACCGTTCAGCACTTGACTTAAAGAATTATACCAGAAACTAGTCCTCAACAACCAAGCAACGCAAACATACGGTGAAAATATATAATGTTAGCACATTAAATATCACAATCCATCAACATTCATAACAAATATGCACATGGAATAACAATTCAAATATTCGCAAGATATTAATTGGATGAGAAACAAGTATTTCTATTAAAATGTAATCAAGCGAAGTGAATGAATTACAAATTTCCATGTCGGCACGGTTCGGAACCGAGAAAGTAAGTTCCTTCCAGCTTGGCCTCCACCATTTCAATCATCCATCAAAGGAAAAATCATATAAGAGAGACAATGGGGTTCTCAATCAAGTAGGGAAGATCTTGGGGGTTGAACAATGTGTTCATACTTAAAGGAAAAATGGATGCAGACTCAATGTGAAGTGAATAATTTCTCCAGAGTAAATTTTCTCTCAAAGTTGAATTCTTCTCTCCTTTTTCCATAGCTCGGATTTAGGATATTTCTAGCCTTCAAGTGGAACTGAAGGGCCGAGTCAGAAAATTTCTAGTACATGGAAGGTCAAGGATCATGGATCTCATGACATGACATGGGAACTCGACACCATTTTTTAATTTTGGGTACAAATCCCAATGTATGCAAATTGTAGTAGTGCAACCTACGTATACACATGCTATACTATATGTAGGTTGTGTATATGTGGAAAAATAATGTTTTTAACTCTGGGATTTTCAAAAAGGGACTTCAAGTATGCATAGGGAAATGGAAAAATGCCCTTTATGCAAGTTTGCATGGGGTGAGGAAATTCTTGCTATAACAAATTCCCCCTAATGTGTGAGGTCAGAGGAGTATCTGCGATGGCTGAAATACATTATAAGACCCAAACGTGGAGTAATGGGGACCCAACTAGAAAAACTAGTTGCTCATTATAATTTGTACTAACTTTTCACACATGGCTGCCAATTTCAATTACATTGCAGATCCATGTGAAAATATACCAAACAGTTTTCCATGGCCATGAATAGTCACGAAAAAGGCTATCATAGTCATGAAAAAGGACCAATAAAACCAGTCTCAAAATCAATCTAAAGGTATCTATATACAATGGAGTATAATTTGATCTCCCATGATCACTGAAGTCACATAGGTACTGGTCCAATCAAAGGTAGCAACAACTCAAGAAAACTGTGATTATAAACTGATGTCTTTGAGTCTTCTACATAATTCACCAAAGGTTCAAGTCTACATCGTGTGAATAAAGGAATTGAGGTCGAACACAATGAGACTTCGTTTGATTATTGTTCATTAAGGTATACCATTAACAAATGCGAGACCACCTACCGATGATGAAAGTAGGTATCAAGGCACCAAGTACATTCTTACAAGTGTGAATAAAGGATTCAAGGTAGAACACTTGAAGAATCCTTCGATCAAGAGACATTGATGTATTACCAATTGTCGACGGTGAGAGATCCTGCCACTAATGACTACAAGCCTATAGGTACTCATAGGACTCTAGGCCTTGTTTCCAAAATAGATGAGTTGAAGTTAATGGAAGGAGACTCACTGAAAGGAGAGTATTAAGGCATATCTCATCATTCATCACGAGGTACAAAGAAGGAGCTTGATGATTTGGAGGAAATCGGATGAAGAACATGTTCATGAACCATCAACCTTGTGTATCTTTCGTATTTTCCAGATGAAAGCGGTACACGAAAAAGACCCCCTGAATAGAATCCAATGAGGAAAAATGATGACAAAGGTGAGGAAACCACCAATATGGCTAATAGAATCCAATACACTGCATGAATCCCAATGTGTGAATACATGTCTTGTCTTCAAACATAAGAGAAACCACCCTGTCAACGACCAATGATGAAATGTCGGCCGCTAGGTTCAAGGTTACCTACCAATGAGGAAAGTAGGACCAGGGTGCGCAATAAGACTACAAATTAATGTGAGTCTAACACAAATTGAGGGTATGGTCGACATGCAAAGTCAAGAGTTCTGAGGAGTGGCCGACACAGGTTGATAGACATCCTTTGAAAAGAGCACAAGACATATGGAATACTCTGGTAGCATAGAATCAATGATGAAACTTTGAGATGCATGAGGCATCAATCTAACTCTCTATAGGGACTAGAAGAGTAACCAGTTGGTGGAGTAAATTCTCTGCAATGAGCTCAACTTCCTACAGTCATGCTAAAACCAAAATTATGATGACAAGTGGACTAAAAAATTATGATGACACGAATGTTGCCAATATAAGATAATATTCCCTTCCCTCTCGTCTTTTTTTTTTTCATAGTCAAATGAATGCTATAATACAGAGGAGGAAATGAGTGCTGCAAGTAAGCAAAACTAGTTGCATTAGTGGAACATCCCTATGCTCAATGCAAGGGGGGTGCATGTTGGATATGGACACTCGAGGGAATGTTTCCTCCTGAGTATAGAGTGTCAAGCTGCAAATGTGATAAACAAGGCTCTTCTTGGTTGAGGATGTAAACTACTGAGGTGAACGACTTATAATGTAAAAGAGAGAACCTAAACTAGGCTATATACTACAGGCAAGGTCATGAGATGAAATTACAAATTAACTCCAAAAAATTTCCTTTTTTGTAATCGTAGTCTAATTGGTTTGAAAAAGGGATAAAGTTGGACCAAATAGATGTCCTTTCAAGTCCAATTTACGATTGTGAAAGAGACAATTTCACTCGGCAATCTTTTCTCTTTTTGAAAATGAGTCGGAAAAGATATTAAATCAAAATCACTTGGGAGTCCTCTAGGTATAGATAAACATGTTTATAAGTAAGTGTTACCCATGATTTTGGTCATCTTGATAGTGTATTGATGATGGTGTACTCAGGCTCCTAACAAGAACTTTCTCATGAGAAAAGTGACATTCATCTCTTCCCCGAAAACATATTTTTGAAGAGACTTCGTAGGTTGCTTATATCCTAGGGTGTGAGAATGACCCATTCTCATAGGATGCCTTCAGCTAGGGTGTGAACTTCTCACACTGTGCTACATAGCTAGGGTGCGAACTTGTTCTCAAGCTTGGAAAAAGGTGAAGTTTCAATGGTTCTAGAAGGGAATGTTTTAGAAAATGGGTTGGCATTCAAATGGTTATCATTTTACTGGTTTCCCTAATATTGTGGGATGATTCTCATCCAAGTAACCATCTCATCCTCTCCTATATATTGATGGGATTCTCATGGAAAAGGTTAAGCAAGATTAATTGGATAATTGGTGAAGGAATTGTGTGAAGGACCTAGCTTGAACAGGAGCTTGGAGACTCTCACAAGTTTATCAAGAGGAATTGGATCTTCTTCATACAAGGATCAAGCAAGTGTGTGTGCTGGAAATAAGAGCCACCAAAAGGAAGCTTGCGACATCAAGGCGATCAGGTTGTATCTTCTACTTTAGATTAATATGATACAACGGCATATCCTTTTCCCATAAAGTCATTCTTACTTTATTGTGTAATTCCTTGATCATACACATAAGTTGATGATTAAATATATTTTGCTATCTTCACTTTGGTTTGATTGTGTTGTCTTGGTCTTGACCTCATGAGAGCATTGGAGCAAAGCGGGAGCAACAAAGACCCTAGGAAGCGATACAAAGGTATGTCACTTGTTCCTCCCTACTAGCTAATTTAATGGTCATAACTTAGGGAAAGAGTCATGTCCTGTCCTATTTTGTTCTAGATCCAGGTGAATCTAGGGAGATCTGTTAGTGTCTGGACCTATCGATTAGTCCGATAATAGTAAGAAACAAATTTCAACATAAATTCATGTATTATTTATAAGGGAATCCCAGTCCTACGGAAAAAATCTCTCGATGAGCACCGAATGGAGCAAAGGATCTAACTAGGGTACCCATGTTTGGTAAGTCTCTACCATTCGATAATGACACATCTAGATACAAATAGAAGGTTATGTGCCTCTATAAAATAGGTTCGCACCCAAGGCATATGAGTGCAGTCATAGGACGATGCAAATGTGTATGATGGAATGGATACCTATCCTACACGCTTGGTAGTGAAAATACTTTCCCAAAGTTACGAATGAGCGACATATCACTAAAAATCACAAAAATCCGTGGATGAAACTACAAAAAACAACTCAATCCACTGTCATATTAGTCCATTAGGCAAAAATATTGTCTGAAACTATGCAAAGTGGGTAAATTTTTTTATAAATAGAAAAAAAAAACAAATTTACTATACCATTTGTATTTTTTACCCAAATAATGGATTTTGGACCAAATTACCTATGAACTTTAACTAGTGATTGTGTTAGCTACATGTGATGGAATCGATGACCGTGTGAACCAGGTAATTCCTCTTCCTCTCCTCTTTCTTTTCAGTGGATTATATTTTTTAATTAGGTTCCAATTTTTAAGTTATTTAGGGCGCAAATTAAAACTTTAGGTGTACGCGAGCTACAGTTCATTGGGTCATGTATACTCATGCTTATACGCGGTTGTGGAAAAGAAATCCTATGTATAATCATACCTATATGCAAATATGAATACTACAACGTACATATATGTTCGTAAACAATGTTTTTTAGTGGTTGCTAACTCAAAAATTGGTTTGTCTCTTACATGGTAGTGCTAGAATGGAGGGAAAGGGAACATGAGGGGGTAGATGCTGCTGTGGAGAGAGATCTAGGGGCCCAAATGGCCTTGAATAGATGTAGGCTATATAATATTTGGGCTCTCAAAGGGATGAGGGCCCAAGTGATATTGCTACAGTTGCTTGTGGATAACTGGGATCCAGATAGTGAGAGCTTCAACCTTGATGGACAACCGTTAAGGATTGAAGTCGAGGACATTTATTTCTTGATGGGATTTTCACGTCAGGGTGAGGTGGTCAAAATCAAAGCTTAGGAATCTTGGAGTGGTATGAAAATTGAGGATTACATAGATGCTCATTGCATTGCATGGATCGAGAAGGTCGGGAGTCAACTCCCCATTAGAGCGATAAACAATATTAGTTTGAAGATTGTTGTCCTCGTTTTGACACGAATCACATGATCAACCTCTTTTCACCAAATATCGAGGCCTCTTATGTTCTACTCAGTAGATTTATTGAGACCCATGGTGTATGACTAGTGCACCTCACTGCTGGCTAACATGAAGAGTCAATTAAAACAATGAAAATAGGGTACTAAGAGGAACCTCGGGTTCGATTCTATCTTGTGTATCTTTTTCTTCGAGTGGGTTCCAAGTTTGGGACCTAGAGTTGAGACTATTTCATGTGGAACTCATGATCTAGCCATGGCATGGTTGACCGAGGTGATGAGGCGACATAGGGATGTAGGGTGCCAACACCCTACAATAATGAATTCTTCTTTTGGTGGAGACGACATGTCATATATCTAGATGACTACCCTTATGAATTGATCAACTTCAAAGGATATCCTGACATGCCATTACCACCAGGGACCACCTACAAAGACATAGGTACGTCAAAGTTTTTTAAGTATTTCATTTTTTGTATTTTTGTATAGGAAAAAAAATTATTTTTGGATGATGTTAAGTACTAATTAGACATGTATGTGATGGAGATGTAAGTCCATGATGGCGGGATGGACTTCCATGACATCGTCGTAGGCACCGAGGAGATGAGGCAGCGATAGGGGATGCATAGAGAATCCTTCAAAACATGCATGGAAACCTGTCTCGTTTGACACAAAGGATTTTGATGGTTCAGGTGGAGGATCTGTTGGAGGCTATGCAATGGGAGGTTTTGAGTGTGCCCCATGCTTGGGTGTGACTCTTTCAACATCTCACAAACACCGTAGTTTGCTATCATGACACTAATCCAGCACCACAAGAGTAGATGTCATGACTATTGTATGATCGGTTGTATATGTATATTGAGGGTATTAGCCCCAAATTTGTACCATAAACATCATATTTTTTGAAATATATATAAAAACATGGCTCTTTGGATTTACTTAAGTTACAATGTGTACATTGATGAGAATGTTTTCTTTTCTTTAGGTATGTGACAAATGCCAATCTAAAACAAAATTAACATATGCATCAGATACATAATCAGAACTCCTAGGTATGTGATGATAAATAATAAAATCAAACTGTCATTCCAAAATTCATACCCGCAGGAATCATAGGAGTAACGTAGGGTCACGCACACGATAACTTCTGTTCAACTGACATACTACTAACTGAGAGTCTATTGACGGGTGTAAATGAGACACCTTCAATTGGAAGGTTAGATCTGGACTGAGGTTGTCTAATTAACCCAAGCCGTTTGGTATGATCTAACCCGACGGGTTTAATGATCCGTTGGCCAACTAAATTCCTAAAAACAGTAAAAGAAATAAACTAATATAAAGCTATGATTCTAACAAATGATATATTACTTACTAATGTTTATTAAAAAAAATGTGAATATACAAATGATTATAAGCAATCTATATACAATTTACAAGGTTTACTTGAAATCTTGCAAAAATGAATGTTCATAATAATGTTTCAAAATAAAATAAAGTAAGCACATAAATCTTTTT
>JZKD02S1617893.1:100238-113212 GCA_000966675.3 Picea glauca
GAAAATATACCTCAAATTCTCCATTAAGCTTGCCAAAATATTATACAATGTAGCCCAAGAGGAGAGCTCCTAAATACTCAAATTATCCACCATTTACAATGGAGAGAGAGAGAGATATCTTCTTTATAGAGTGAGTCTCTTCTATTATACAACAAAATATTATTATTTTCTAACTAGCTCCATGACAAGTCAAATAAATATTATAATAATAGATTAGTTAGATCTCTCCTCAATCCATGGGTGACCATGTTACAACATGCGTACATTAGCCTCACCAATGAAATTATCCCTTATCCAAAAATAGTAGTAGCATACACCAAATAATGCTCATGAAGGGGATGCACCACCAAAAATAGGCATCAAGACAATTGAAATTCCAAGTATCAACATGGAATGTTACCTCCAAAAATGTGTATGCATGCAACCACTCCACATGTGTGAATTCCAAGGTATCCAACTTAATGGATGAATGTACAATATGCCAAATGGATGGAGCATCCACAACAAAGTATGTGATCAATGCATATCCTTTCCATGCCTTGCATTTTCTTTCCTTGTTTCCCTAGCCTTTCCTTTCCTTTTCTTGCCTTGCCTTGCCTTACCTTGCCTTGTCTTACCTTGTCCCCCATTACATTTCCTTGCATTTTATTGCATTGCATTATCTTTCCTTGACTTTCCTTGCCTTTCCTTGTCTTGTCTTTCCTTACCTTGCCTTACCTTGTCTTCCCTTATGTTGCCTTGCCTTTTCTTTCATTTCCTTACCTTGCCTTTCCTTTCATTGTCTTGTTTTTCCTTACCTTTCCTTTCCATGCCATGAATTTCCTTGAATTCCCATGCCATGCCTTGCCTTGCCTTGAATTTCCATGCCATGCTATGCCTTTCCTTTCCATGCCATTATTTTCCTTGTCATGACTTGCATTGCCTTTTGTTTCATTGTCTTGCATTTCCTTGTGTGCATTGTCTTTCCTTACCTTTCCTTGACATGTTATTCCTTTCCTTACCACACCATGCCTTTCCTTTCCTTGACATTCCATGTTATGCCTTGCCTTAACATGTATTTCCTTGCCTTGTGTTTCCATACCTAGACCTTTCCCTGCCATGCATTTCCATGTCTATCCTTTCCTTCCCTTGCATTACCTTGCCTTTCCTTAAATTTCCATTCCATGCATTTCATTTCTATGCCATTCCATTCCTTTCCTTACCATGCCATGCCATGCCATTCCATGCTATACCATGCCTTGAATTCTCTTGCATTTTCTTGTCATCCCATGTCATGTCATTCCTTTCCTTGTCATTCCATACCTTTCCTTTCCTTGCCATTCCATGCCTTTCCTTTCCATGCCATTTCATGTTATGTCATGCCATGTTTTTCATTTCCTTACCTTTCCATGCCTTGAATTTCCTTTCCATTCCATGCCATGCCATTCTTTGCCATTCCATGTCATTCCATGCCTTGCATTTCCTTTCATTGCATTTCCTTGACTTTCCTTACCTTACCTTGAATTTAATTTCCTTTTCATGCCATGCATTTCCTTTCCATGCCATGCCATTCCTTGTCTTTACATGCCATTCCTTTCCTTGAATTTCCATGCCATGCCTTGCCTTTCCATGCCATGCCTTGTATTGCCTTACATTGCCTTTTCTTTCCTTGCATTACATTGCCTTGCCTTACCTTGAATTCCCTTTCCATGCCATAGAAAATTTATTTTCCTTTGAGTCATCCAAAATAAATGTGTCTCTATAATCATAAATACCATTAAATTATTTACAAATTAAATTAAATTCTAATCAATTTGTTTTCAAGTTAATTTAATCAGAAAAAATGGCATTCATGTATCATACTTTTCTTTTTCTTAAAAAAATAATGCTTCTAATAAATGAACAAGTTTAGTACCTCAAAACTACAATAAAATGATTCATCAATCATGTAATTCTACAACCTATTATCCCATCTATCATAGATCAAAATTATTGCATGAGAATTTCAATGTCATTGCATAAGCTCTCTTTATTCCCATATCTTAGGTATATTCATAGTTGTGAAACATGGATTATCATAATTAATAGGATTTAAATAGATAAGGATGTCACTAAATAGGTTTATGTTCCATCCTTATGGTGTAGTATCATTATAATATTGATCCATAATTTATTTTGTATTGCATGAAAAAAAACATAACTTTGAGGCCTTATTTAAAATCAAAGGAATAAAAACTAATTTTTCAAATCAATAACTTTTATAACATGATATACCATGTAGACCTATACCTTTCATTTCCTTTCCATGTCTAGATTTTCTTATAATTGTCATGTATTAACTTGAGTTTTCTTTCCTTTCCATACCTAGACCTAGACCTATGCCTAGACATTGCCTTGCCTTATCATACATTGTATTTCCATGGTCCAGGTCATGGCATATGTCATGGTCTAGGTTGTGGTAATGGTCTAGGTCTTGGTCTAGGTCTAGGTCTAGGTCATTGTTTAGATATTGGTCTAGGTCTATGTCATGGTCATGGTTTAGGTCTAGGTCTAGGTCATGGTTTAGGTATAGGTTGAGTTCTATGTCATGGTCATGGTTTAGGTCTAGGTATATTGCAAACATGTCGTTGAATGGATTGAGGAGGCGATTTGCAACTCGTGATAAAACTCTAAATCAACCTCAGATGGATGAATCTTTGGTTTCATTGGATCTAGGGAAATAGGTTTCATCTGGTGGGCCCCCTCTGCTATCATTCTGTTGCACGAAAAAATGTTTGTTGTAGGATCTATGGAACTAGGGTTTTCCTCACTGAGGCACAATGGAATTGTTTATCAAGAGTTTGATTTTCAAGAACATTGTGTTAGGCATTTTTGTTTAGTGTTGTCACGTGGGGATTGGCTAAACAAACATGTGGGATCTTACAAAAATCTATTATGATATTCCATTTGGATTTTATGCCCCTGGATGAAATTGCCAACATGTCCTTGAATGACTTGAGGAGGTGAGTTGAAACTCATGATAAAACTCTAATCGACCCTCAGATGGATGAACCATCAGTTTAATTGGATCTTGGGCATCATGTTTAAGCTAGTGGGGCTCCTCCATTGTCATTTTGTTTCCTGGAAAAGCATTTTTTGGAGGATTTTCAGAACTAGGGTTTTGCTCAGTGAGGCACAATGCAATTTTTGAACAATAGGTCGATTTTCAAGAACATTGTGCCAGTCAACTGTGATTAGTGAGGTCACATGGGCCTTGGACAAATAGATGCATTTGATCTTAGTCAACTCCATTATGTTGCTCGGTTTGGATTTTATGCCCACAGACCAAATTGAGGAGGCAAGTTGTAACTCATGATAAAATTCTAACTAGGCCTTAGATGGATGAATCATCATTTTCATTGGATCCAGGGAATTGGATTTCATCTACTGGGGCCCCTTTGCTGTCATTTCATTTCCTGGAAAATCATTTGTTGGAGGATTTTTGAAACTAGGGTTTCTCTCAATGAGACACAATGGAATTTATGAAAAAGAGTTTGAATTTCAAGAACATTGTGCCAATAAATTATAGGTAGCATGATCATGTGGGCCTTGGTCAAAAAGATGTGAGGGATATTTCAAAACTTCATTATGCTAATCGATTTGGATTTTATTCCCTAGACTAAATTGCCAACATGTCCCTGAATGACTTGAGGATGTGAGTTGCAACTCATGATAAAAATCTAACCGGGCCTCTCATGGAAGAACCATCAATTGCATTGGATCTAGGGAATTGAGTTTCAGCTAGTGGGGCCCCTCCACTATCATTCCATTTCCTGAAAAAGTGTTTGTTGGAGGATTTATAGAAATGGGGTTTTTATTAGTGCTTATTACATGTGTTTGACCATTTAACAACTTGTAAGGCTATACATGGCAAGGTAAGTCTAGTTAAGATAAGGCAAGGCATGAAAAGGAACAGAAAGGAAACAAAATGCAAGGTAATGCAAGGCATGGCATGACATGGAATGGAAAGGAATGGCATGGAATGGAAAGGCATGGCATAACATGGTAAGGAAAGACAAGGAATGACATGGAAAGGAAAGGCATGGCATGGAAAGGAAACACAAGGCAAGGCAACACAATGCAATTAAAGGTAATGAAATGCAAGACAATGCAAGGCATGGCATGGCATGGCATGGAAATGCAAGGCATGACATTGAAAGGAAAGGCATGACATGGAAATTCAAGGCATGACATTGAAAGCAAAGGCATGGCATGGAATGGTATGATAAGGAAAGGAATGGAATGGCAAGGCAAGGAAAGGCAAGGAAATGCAACACAAGACAATGCAATGCATGGCATGTCATGGCATGGAAATGAAAGGAATTGCATGGAAATTAAGGGAAAGGAATGGGATTGAAAGGAAATGCATGACATGACATGAAAATAAAATTCATGGCATGACATGGAAAGGAAAGGAAAG
The DNA here is from genome assembly GCA_000966675.3 of Picea glauca. Taxonomy (NCBI): domain Eukaryota; kingdom Viridiplantae; phylum Streptophyta; class Pinopsida; order Pinales; family Pinaceae; genus Picea; species Picea glauca. The sequence continues at coordinate 104,677 of JZKD02S1617893.1, forward strand.
AAAAGGAAAGGCAATGCAAGGCATGGAGTGGCATGGAATGGAAAGGAAAGTCATGGCATGGCATGGCATGGAAAGGAAAGGCATGGCATGCTAAGGTGATGCAGGAACATCTCTCCACATCAGCCAGCCAGCCAGCCAGCCATGCCATCGAATTCAAAGCGCACGCTAAGAGAGAGGTGCAACCTCATTTAAAACTTGAATTGAATGTAACTTTAATGTTTAATCTATTGAGCTGGGAAGTCGTTCCTTTGTACAGGCATTAGGTAGATCGGACATTAATGTTTATATGGCTGATATCTAGATTTGGATAGAGGACTAGACAACCCATAATTGAATAGGGTAGGTAGATTGGAGGGAAGAGCTCAAAGAGCCCCCTCAGGTAAAAGAGATTTCGGATCTCATTTTGTAGAGGGAGGAAGACTTAAGTTGAGAAGTAGAGAGTTTGCGTGTAGAGAGAAAAATAGAAGAGCCGAGACCTTGTTACAGGCCATTCTCAGGAACACATTGTAAATACAGGCATTTGTCATATTTAATACAAAGAGCAGTTTCTCCTACAATATTCTGTGTTGAATGAATGTCTGTGAGTGTTCCATTGTATGTTGTAGATGTATACTGTAGTTGTGCATTTGCAGGAGTTTGTTTGATTTTAGTTGAAGGTATTTGAGGCTTCACACTAGGAGGGTGTGACAGAACACTGCGGGTTCTGATATTCATGCACAGAGGATGCATTTCTGAATTCTGTGGGTTCAGACAAAGATGTGCTGCGACACAAAGACTGAAATCCACAACTCAGGAGAAATACCTCAAGGTTTTTGAATACCTTGGAGGCAAGGCTATGTATGAGAGACACAATTGCAGAAAAAAACTATGTTGTGAGTTCTATAGAGCTCTACCAAGTGGGCATTGAGCATATGCACAGTGGTGCATTTGACGGAACTTTGTTGTGAGTTCAGGAAGAAACAAAATAACTGAGGATTCTGAGAGCTCTACCAGGAGGGCATTGAGCAAGTGCATAGGTGCATAGGAGGACAGAACTACTAGAAGTTCTGGAAGAAGACACTCTACTAGGAGGGCATAGAGACATTGTACAGATGACACAGGAGAAGAGAACTCTTTGAGTTCTGTAATTGAGGGAAGAATCCACAGAGGGATATTTGCAGGGTTATCGAATACCCAGAAGCACTCAGCAAGAAGTTTCTTGAGCAGAAGGATAGCCAGGAGGGCATCCATATTTCTCCATCTATAGGAGAAGGTAGAAGGATAAAATCCCTTAGGGGTCTGAGCATTTGAGAATCTCAGGAGAGACAACACTGTGGGTGCGTGAAGACTCTGCAAAAGCACAGACGTCAGAATCCCTTGAGAATTCGAAGGGAGAAAACCTCAGGAGGAACAACGTTTTCATACGTGTAGTGAATCTTAAGATAAAGGAGTTCACAGAAGAGAAAGGGAGCAAAGGTTGAGGCCTTTGGCTTTTGAAATTCTTCCAAGTCTCAGAAGAAAGTGTAGCAGCTCAGGAGGGAGCATAGCCACTGTCAGGTCGGCTGGAGAAGAAGAAGATCTGGACCATTGGTTTCTACGTCCAGGAGAAGCTCAGGAGAAGACTACAGAAGGGGGAGATCGAGAGCCATTGGATCTCATTTAGAAATCCCTTCAGCCACTAAATTGGACAGGAGGTGCACAGGCTTTAACCCTTCTCACGCCAGGCAGAAGTCCCGACAGTCATCGGTATATCAGCGTATCGGTAAATCGGAAGTCTCGATGACATGAGATCGGGAATTTCCATGGGAAATTACCCAGAACTGATCTGGACTTTCCGTTAGTGGAGACACGTGGCAGAGATCAAGGCGTTGGGAGTTGAGATATTGACATTCTCGTGGATAGGAGATCAGGTAAGTCCACCCTGAAAATCCCGAGACAAATATAGGTCGTCCATCTGAGAGAGGACGCATATCACGCGATCGTCTATTTCGGAGATCCGGGCACTAGAAATTGGGATATCAGTGCTCAGGAAATCAGAATTCTTGAGTTCATGAAAGTCGGGACATCACAAGTATTGAAAACGCGAGAGGTGATCAGGACCATCCATCAGAGGAGGATGTGTGACAACAATCGGAGCCATCGGGGAAAGGCCTGATATGAAGTCGTCTATTGGCATTTTGGTCATCAGGATATCGGGAATCCTAGTGACAAGAGGATTGGGCATTTCGCTAGCTGACGTCATGTTGGGAAACTAGGATTCAAGGGATCATGAATCCTAAGGACGAGTGTATTGCAACATTGAAAATATTGAAACCCCAATGAGGAGGTATGGCTGCAGTCATATAGGAGGATGGTTATGTGGGCCATGAGATTAGCCTCGAGGGCTAAAGGAAGTTGGAGCACATTGGGATTTTTAAGTCCAAAACCTTGAAAGAAGGATAAGGCTGCGGTCTTATGAATCAGCGGTCACATGGACCAGAGTACAGCCAGGAGGGATAACGCATAAAAGGTGTGCGTCAGTGAATTGGCTCATCAGTGATTGGGAGTTCGAGGGGAGAGAGGTTCATGACATCAAGGATCGCAAAACCCTGAATCTCGATAAGGTGATAAGGATCCATTCTTATGAGAACTAGTCACATGGACTAGGAGTTTAGCCAGGAGGGGCTAAGACCGAAAGGAGCCCATCGGCAAATAAGAGTTCGAGAGTTCAAGAGAATAGGAACTCCCGACATCGGGAAGGAAGAACCCCCGAAACCCAAACTGAGTCGGGGAAGATCACGGTTGAGTGCAAAGAGCCGTGTAGGTTGAATTAAGGACCTGTGAATTGGGTTTTCATCAAAGATTCCAGCAGGGAATCGGAAGATCTACTTCGGCTCATGAAATAATTGATCGATCCTGTGAGCAGGAGAGTGCGATGAGGTGGTGTGGTCGCATCTCTATTGCGTCAAGTGGTATCAGAGCTCTGATTATTGCTTGTATATTTTAGGTAGGAAGAGGAAGGAAGAGGTAAAGATCACTCTAATACGCATCAAGTGGTATCAGAGCCTGATTCTTGTCTGTATATTTCAAGCAGAGGGAGAAGGTAAAGGAAGACAGAGCGCTGGAAATTCTGTGGTGGTTGTTTGCAGGTAGGCAAGCAGGAGTTAAGAAGACAGTCAGGGAGACTGTAAGATGAAGCTGGTAACACTCTTAGTGCAGAGTGATAGCAGCAAGTTTGCTAGGAAAGAAGACATAGACAGGACCATGGTTACTGAAGACCATAGGCATGATGAGAGGAAGACCAAGGCAGAAAATCTTGCAGAAATGGATAAAGAGCTCTATGAATTAAAGGCAGACATAGAAAATCTCGAATTGAATATGCAGCAAGATAAGAGGTCGAGATGGATGCGTGAATGGCCCATGAAGAAACTCAAAGAGAAATGGCCAGTCAGAGAGTTGATGGTTAGAGGGTAGCACAAGCTGTGAAAAAGATGGTTGAGGTATGCTGAAAAACTCAATGGACCAGAAGAGGATATGGTTCAGGTATGTGAACCAGAGACTGGGAGAGATCTCAGTGAAATGGGATCGATTGAGGATCTCAAGAACTGCTAGGAGGGCAGAGAATAAATTCCAGATTGCCAAGAGGGTAATGAGATGAGATCATTATGGGATCTCATAGAATGTCAGGAGAACAGTCGAGGAATTTCACATTGTCATCTAGGAAATGATATGAGGTCACTGCCGTATCTCATAATGTGTCAGGAGGGCAACGGAAGCATCCCATATTGCCAGATGGGCAGGGATGAGCAGATGAGACTGTCAGAGGGACTCATAAATTCAAATATGGACTTATATCAGCAGGTGCAACTGACAGAGGAGGAGGATCCGAGGGATATTCTGATGATTGGAGGAATTCAGGTATTCCTACCACTTATCCTAAAGGAGGCAGGAGTCTGTGTTGCAGATGGTGCAGCAACAACAAAAGAACAGTCAACTGAGACTGTCAAAGAAGAATTGGAGCAGACTTTGGAAGCTGCCCAAGCTGACGATGAGGAAAATGAGCATTCGGAGGAATGTCTCAATGCTTTCAGCCAGGAAGCTGAAGAAGTTGTAGCACTGAAGCTGACAATAGAAGAAGCAGGAGAGGATGATGAGCATTCTAAGGAATGGCTCAATATTTTTAGCCAGGAGACTGAAAAAACTGCAACATGGGAGTTTGCAGTAGAAGAAGAAGAAGGGGAAGACATCATTAGTTTGGCTGATTTGTATGAACAGATAGAATCCCTAGAGAATAGGGTGAAGGTGCAGGGCATGCACATCCAACAAGTAAAGTTGGAAACTGATGAAGAAGGTATGGGACATTTCAGTGATCTGCCCATGTGCCGAAATTTTTGTAGCTAAGGAGACTACATGAGCAGAGCAAGCCACCAAAGTAGTTGGATGAAGTGATAAAGAGATCATGGAGCTGATGTTGAGGTCAACAAAAACTTCCTGCAAGGAGCAGCTGAGAAGAAGTAAGGAAGCAGCAACAACAACAACATAGAAGCAACAGTAGCAGCACAATGGAGCGGATGAACAGCTCCAAAGGATGATTTGGGATCCAGGAGGATTTCCAACAACTGAGATGGGAAGCTCATGAGTAGGAGATCATGAATTTTGCAGCTGAGGAGTTTGATGGAGAAGCATCTCTCCACATTATTCAGCCAACCAACCAGCCATGCCAGTGAATTCAAATCGCACGCTAAGAGAGAGGCGCACGCTCATTTAAAACTTGAATTGAATGTAACTTTAATGTTTAAGCTATTGAGCTGGGAAGCCGTGCATTTTTTAAGGCATTAGGTAGATTGGCCATTAATGTTTTTATGGTTGAGATCTAGATATGGATAACGGACTAGACAGGTCATTCAATGTAATTGAATAGGGTAGGTAGATTGGAGGGAAGAGCTCGAAGAGACCCCTCGGGTAAAAGAGATTTCAGATCTCATTTTGTAGAGGGAGAAAGATTTAAGTTGAGAAGTAGAGAGTATGCGTGTAGAGAGCAGAAGAGAAGAGTCGAGACCTTGTTACAGGCCGTGCTCAGGAACACATTGTAAATACAAGCATTTTCCATATTTAATACAAAGAGCAGTTTTTCCTGCAATATTCTGTGTTGAATGAATGTCTGTGAGTGTTCCATTGTATGTTGTAGATGTATACTGTAGTTTTACATTTGTACATTTGCAGGAGTGTGTGACAAAACACTACGGGTTCTGATAGTCATGCACAAAGGATGCATTTCTGAATTCTGCGGGTTCAGACAAAGACCTATTGCGGCACAAAGACTGGAATCCACAACTCAGGAGAAAAACCTCAAGGTTGTTGAATACCTTAGAGGGAAGGCTGTGTAATAGAGACATAGTTGCAGATAGAAACTCTGTTGTGAGTTCTGTAGAGCTCTGCCAATTGGGCATTGATCATATGCATAGTGGTGCATTTGAAGGAACTCTGCTATGAGTTCAGGAAGAAACAGAATCACTGAGGATTCTGAGAGCTCTACCAGGAGGGCATTGAGCAAGTGCATAGGTGAACATGAGGATAGAACTACTGGAAGTTCTGGAAGAAGACACTCTACTAGGAGGTCATGGAGACATTGTGCAGATGACATAGGAGAAGAGAACTCTTTGAGTTCTGTAATTGAGGGAAGAATCCACAGAGGGATCTTCACGGGATTACTGAATACCCAGAAGCACTCAACAAGAATTTGCTTGAGCAGAAGGATAGCTAGGAGGGAATCCATATTTCTCCATCTGTGAGAGAAGGTGGAAGGATAAAATCCCTTACGGGTCTGAGCATTTGAGAAGCTCAGGAGAGACAACACTATGGGTGCGTGAAGACTCTGCAGAAGCGCAGACTTTGGAATCCCTTGAGAATTCAAAGGGAGAAAAGCTCAGGAGGAACAACATTTTCATACGCACAACGAAGCTCAAGATAAAGGAGTTCGCAGAAGAGAAAGGGAGAAAAGGTTGAGGACTTTGGCTTTTGAAATTCTTCCAAGTCTCGGAAGAAAGTGCAGCAGCTTAGGAGGGAGAATAGCCACCGTCAGATCGGCTGGAGAGGAAGAAGATCTAGACCGTTGGTTTCCATGTCCAGGGGAAACTCAGGAGAAGCCTACATAAGGGAGAGATCGAGAGACGTTGGATCTCATTCAGAAATCTCGTCAGCCGCCAGATCGGACAAGAGGTGCACAGGGTTTAACCCTTCTCATGCCAGGCAGAAGTCCCGACAGTCATCAAGATATCGACATATCGGGAAATCGGAAGTCTCGATGACATGAGATTGGGAATTTCCATGGGAAATTACTCAGAAATGATCTGGACCGTCTGTTAGTGGAGACACATGGCAGAGATTGAGGCGTCAGTAGTCGGGATATTGACATTCCTGTGGATAGGAGATCGAGTAAGTCCACCCTGAAAATCCCGACACAAATCTGGGTCGTCAATTTGAGAGAGGATGCGTGTCACGCGATCGTCCATTCTGGAGATCCAGGCACTAGACATCGGGATATCGATGATCAAGAAATCAGATTTTCTGAGGTCATGAAAGTTGGGACATCACAAGTCTCAAAAACAAGAGAGGTGATAAGGACCGTCCATCAGAGGAGGACACGCGACAACAATCGGAGCCATCGGGGAAATGCCCGACAGGAATTCATCTATCGGCATTTTGGTCATCGGGATATCAAGAATCCTGGTGATAAGGGGATTGGGAATTTCGGAATCGCGAAGTCCGAAACCCCGACGAGGAGAAAAGTGCCATTGTGGGCCAGCTTTCAACATATCAGAGAATTGGGATTGAAAGGATCGGTAGTCCCATGGGAAAAAAATTTCGACATTTGAAACCCCGAAGGAGATCTGGAGCCATTGGTTTCTTAGGAAATCATGGTTGTTGATCAGGCTAAAGGCGGACAGGAGTCTCTAGCTGACGTCATGTTGGGAAATCGAGATTCGAGGGATCACGAATCCTGAGGATGAGTGTATTACGGCATTGAAAAGATCAAAACCCTGATGAGGAGGTATGGTTGCGGTCATATAGGGGGATGGTCATGTGGGCCACGAGCTTAGCCTCGAGGGCTAACGGAAGTTGGAGCACATCAGGATTTTGAAGTCCAAAACCTTGAAAGAAGGATAAGGCTGCAGTCTTATGAATCAGCGGTCACATGGACCAGAGTACAACCAAGAGGGCTAATGCGTAAAAGGCACGCATCGATGAATTGGCTCATCGGTGATTGGGAGTTCAAGGGGACAAAGGTACGTGACATTGAGGATTGCGAAACAATGAATCCCGATAAGGTGATAAGGCTGTAGTCTAATGAGAACTAGTCACATGGACTAGGAGTTTAGCCAAGAGGGGCTAAGACCGAAAGGAGCGCATCGGAAAATCAAAGTTCAAGAGTTCAAGAGAACAGGAACTCCCGACATCAGGAAAGAAGAACCCCCGAAACCTGAAATGAGTTGGGGAAGATCACGGTTGAATGCAAAGAGCTGTGTAGGTTGAATTAAGGACCTATGGATCGTGTTTTCATCAGAGATTCTAGCAAGGAATCTGAAGAGCCGCTTCAGCTCACGAAATAATTGATCGATCCTGTGAGCAGGACAGCGCGATGAGGTGGTGTGGTCGCATCTCTACTACATCATAAGGCAAGGAAATCCAACACAAGGAAATTCATAGAAAGGAAAGGCATGGCATGGAAATGAAAGGCATGAAATGACATGGAAATGAAAGGAAAGGCATGGAAAGGTAAGGAAAGGAAATGAAATGCAAGACAATGCAAGGAATGGAATGGCATGTAATGGAAAGGAAAAACATGTCATGGAATGGAAAGGCAAGGCATGGCATGACCCGACATGGCATGGTAAGGCAAGGAAAGGAAAGACAATGCAAGATAAGGAAATAGAAGGAATGGCATGACAAGGTAAGGTAATGCCATGACAAGGGGAGGTATTATCTACTTTCTATTTTGTGAATTTGATCACATACTTTGTTGTGGACAGTCCATCCACTTGGTTGCTTTCACATTCATCTGTTGAGTTGGCTACCTTGGAATTCACACATGGAATGACATGGCATGGTAAGGAAAGGTAAGGCAAGGAAAGGTAATGCAAGACAATGGAATGAATGGCATGAGATGGCATGGAAAAGAAAGGAATGACATGGCATGGTATTGAAAGGCAAGGCATGACATGACATGGAATGACAAGGAAAGGCATGCCATGACATGGAAAGGAAAGAAAAGAAAAGGAAAGGAATAGCGATGCAAGGCATGGCATGTCATGGAATGACATGGAAAGGTAAGGCATGACATGGAAAGGGAAGGCATGGCATGGAAACGAAAGGAAAGGAAAGCAGAGGAAATGTAAGGCAAGGAAATGCAATGCGAGGAAATGCAAGGCATGACATGGCAAGGTAAGGCAAGGCATTATGGGGAGACATGATATACTTTATATTTTTTGCAGTTGATCACATACTTTGTTGTGGACACTTCATCCACTTGGAATCTTGCACATTCATCCATGGAGTTGGATACCTTGGAATTCACACA
>JZKD02S1617904.1:17847-30073 GCA_000966675.3 Picea glauca
AGAGATGTAAGCAAGAGTGTGCCAATAGACTGGGGTTGCTTCAAGTACCTACTTGATTAGGGTTAATCTACCCCCCATTGATAACCATCTTGCACCAACCTATTATTATTTTTTCTAGTTTTTCATACATCCATTGTTGATCTCTATAGCCATATGAATTTGGTTTGAGAACAATCCCAGATACTTTAATCCCTCGTCAAACTTAGTCACCTTAAAGGGAAGGATCCAATTTATTCCTATGCAATGAATTTCAGATAAACCATAAAAGGTTACAAAGGAATTTAGCAAGTTTACCTCCATGCCTGTTGTAGAATTGAAAAGATCCAGGGATTTTTTAATTGTTTTTCCTCTTATATAGAACCTCAACCAAATATAAAAACATCATTGATAAATAAAATATGTTCAATATATAAATTCCTACCAACCTGCACTCCTCTTAACCTTTAGGCTTCCACTTCGATTATAACTTTCAATTATTCTACACAAACCCTCTATAATCAATAAGAACAACAAAGATGACATTGGGCACCTCTACCTTTGTCCCCTTGAAAGATTGAAAAAGCTTGAAGCAACACCATTAATTAGGACAGAAAATGAAGAAGATTCTAGAAAACCTTCTATCCAATTAATGAAGGACAGATTAAAAGATGTTTTTATCATAATAAAATTTAAACACAACCATTTGAATCTTCAATTCTTTAAACATAGAATCTTTACTCCTATCCGGCCTACACATTTCCCAAACAGTAATTTTAATTTTTTTCCCCTTTGCATAGTTTTGAAAAAATATATATTTTTGTTGCCTTGGGACAACTAAACACCTATTCTTTTGGGCCTCCATCTGACCTCTTCCCACTCCAAAAAGCTTCTCTTTCTGAGCTCTAAGGACTTCAGTTTTGGCCTTTCTTCCTTTATGAAAATACAATTTGGAGGATTACTATATAGATCTTCAATCTTTCCTTCCACTTCTATAATATCTTTTTGAGAATTTTTGTATTTCTTCTTGGTCCACTCTGTTATCGATTTTTTAAACCTTTAGAGATTTGCAAAGAATTGATACATAACAGTTGCTTAATCCCGAGAAAAAAATTTAATCCACTTCTCTTTTAATATCTTATAAAATTCCTCATCCTACAACCTATGTGAATTAAACTTGGATGGAGCTAGGGGAATTTTTTCATTCCTCTCTCAAATTGGAGAAATATAGGTACATTGAATGGGGGTTGATGTGCATTGAATCTAGAAGGTGCATTGAATATGGACACTAGCACAAACCCAACAAAACCCCAGTTTGATATGTACTATTGAAAATGCATGCATATTTTGAGTTGACACAAATGTCCATCGTATAAAATATTGGAACTCAGACATGTTCAACCCTGAGGTGCATATAAAATCTAGGTTTAGATGGTTCTTCTCTAAATAATGAATCATAGCAGCCCAATAGTTTAAAGGATGAACATTCTTACCCAATTGTGTGTGATAACCCTAATGATGGGGAAAATTGTTCAATGTGTCTTTGTAGTTTGCAAGAAGATGAAGTTGTAGGGTTGGCTAAATGTCACCATTTTTTTCATAGAGAATGTATCACACAATGTTTTAAAACTCGTCCATTAATGCAAGAGCATCTATCCACATTAGCCAACCAGCCATCTAGCCACATCAGCGAATTCAAATCGCACGCTAAAAGAGAGGCGCAGCCTCATCTAAATTTGAATTCAATGTAATTTAAATGCTTAGGCTATTGAGCCAGGAAGCCATGCCTTTGTGCAGGCGTAGAGTAGATCGACCATTAATGCTTTTATGGATGAGATCTAGATCCAATAGTGGACTAGACAACCCATTCAATGCAATTGAATAGGGTAGGTAGACCTCAAGGGAAGCGCTCTAAGAGCCCCCTCAGGTAAAAGAGATTTTTAGATCTCATTTTGAAAAAAAATTAAGTTGTAGAGAAGAGCCAGAGAGAGCTTGGAAACACCTTGTAATTACATGCATTTGCCAATTTAATATAACAGAGTAGTTTTCCTGCATGATATTCTATGTTGTATGGATGTCTGAGAGTGTTCTTCATATGTTGTGAATGTATGTTGTGGTTGTATATTTGCAGGTTGTTTTGATTTAAGGTGAAGGTATTTGAGGCTTCACACCAGGAGGGTGTGACAGAACGCTGCGGGTTCTGAGAGCCATGCACAGAGGATGCAATTCTGAACTCTGCGGAGTCAGACAAAGACGTGCTATGGCACAAGAGCTAGAATCATCAACTCAGAAAAAGAATACCTCAAGGTTGATGAATACCTTAGAGGCAAGGCTGTGTGGGAAAAGATACAGTTGCAGACGAAATCTCTTAGGAGTTCTATAGGGCTCCGCCAAGTGGGTATTGAGCATAGGCACAAGGTGCAGTTGGAAGAACTCTGCTAAGACTTATAAGAAGAAGCTAGAATCACTGAGGACTCTGTGAAGCTCTGCCAGGTGGGCATTGAGAAGGTGCAAGGAGTGCACAAGAGGAAAGAACTGCTTGAAGTTTTGGAAGGAAGATACTCTGCCAGGTGGGTATTAGAGTAAGTGTGCAGATAGGCACAGAAGAGGAGGAGAACTCTTTGAGTTCTGATATTGCGAAGGAAGGGTCCACTGAGGGAACCTTCTCAAGGTTGTTGGATACCCTTCCGACTCAGAAATTTAGTTGCTTGAGCAGAAGGATAGGCAGGAGGGCATCCAAGCATTCTCCATCTGAAGGAGAAAAGGAAAGAAGAACCGAGTTTCCTTGGGAGGTCGAAGCTACAGAAGAAGCTCAGGGTAGATAGAACTTTGCGAGTGAGGACTCTGCAGAGGTGCAGAAGTCAAAAGAATCCTTTGAAAATTCGAAGGAAGAAACCTTAGGAGGAGTTAACGTTTCATACGCATGGCGAGGCTCAAAGTTGAAGAGATCGCAGAGGAGAAATGAGACAAAGGTCGAGGCCTTTGAGAAATTTGAATTTTTCTCCTAAATCTGTGAAGAAGGAGTGCACAAGCTCAGGAGAGCACATCAGCCGTCAGATTGACGGAGGAAAGAGATCTAGACCGTTGATTTTTACGTCCGGGAGGAGCCTACAGAAGCAGGATACCATCAGCTATCGGATCTTACTCAGATACCGATCAGCCGTTGCATCGGGTGAAGGCGTGTAGATTTTAGACTCTGGAGGAGTGCAGAGAAGGAGAATGGATCTGAGCCATTAGATTTGGTTCAAGATTGCCAACATCCGTTGGATCTGCAGAAGCTACGAGGGACTTAAGTCCTCGTGAATAGGAGGATAAATCCTGACAAGAGGTGGAGCCATCAGGATATCAACACTCGGGAAATTGGGATTCCTGAGGTCATGAGAAATGAGACATCATAAGTCTCGAAATCCAGATGAGATCAAAGCCATCCGTTAGCAGAGATACATGGCGGAGATCAAGCAATAGTCAGGATATTCAGCATCGGGAAATAAGAGTTCCTGAGGTCAAAAGAATTGAGACATCAAAAGTCTCAAAATCCTGGAGAGATCAGAGCCATCCATCTTGAGAGGACGCGTGGCACCAATCAACACCATCAGGAAATGTCCTGAAAGGGAAGACTCCATTGAAGCATCGGGAGTCGGTAAATCGAGAGTTCTGTGAGTAAGAGGTCAGGGAAATCCATAGTGAAAACCCCGATACAATCAGAACCGTCCATCTGTTGGGATAGGCGGAAATCATCGAGAGTCATCGACGTTTTGGCCATTGGGACTCACACAGGTAAGTGTTTTTGGTTTGGTGCTTTGTGAAGTCTGAGGCTTAATCTTTACCGTCCATCATTTGGGACGCGTGTCGGAGGATTTGAGGAAGTAGGGGATCGACATATCGAGGATTTTGAGGACATGAAATCTTGGCATTTCGGAATCGCGAACCTAGAAACCTAGAAAGGAGGAAGGAGTCAGCATGGAGGCCAGCTGTCAACATCCCCAAAAGGAGGAAATCTCCATTGTGTGGGGGGCCAGCTGTCAGCCAGTCAGGATACAGAGAATCGGGAATCCCGTGGGCATATGAAATTTTGCTTTGGAAACCCCGAAACCTCAACGAGAGGTTTGACTATGGTAACGGGGTAATGGTCACATGGACCAGGGGCTAAGCCAGGAGGGCTAATGTGCATCGGGATTCGAAGGATCGCGAGTCCTGAGGTCTTTTGAATTTAGACATTTGAAAGTCCGAAACTCCGATAGGAGGAGCCCCGATGGGAAACTATAAGGTTGCGGTCTTATGGAGATCAGTCATATGGATGAGAGCCTAGCTAGGAGGGGCTAAGGCCCGACAGAGAGTTCATTGGTGATCGGGGAATCAAGAATGCAGGAATTATTGACAGTAGGAAATCTGAAACCCCAAAGCCCGATATTCAGATTCCTTCGGGGAATTTGCTCACGGTCCAGTGCAGAGGCTGAGAAGGTGAAGAAGAAGACCTGTGGGTCGGATTTTAACAATGATTCCTGAGGGAATCCAAGGAGCTGCTTCGGATCAGCAAAAGGGGATTTTTGAACGATCCTGTGAGCGGGCGAGGAGTTGTATGTCGGAGGTAGCTCGCACCTACATCAAGTGGTTTTAGAGCTTGTCTCTGTTTGTATACTTCAGATAGAGGGAGAAAGAGGAAGAAACCACTCTGATACACATCAAGTGGTATCAGAGCTTTGTTCTTGTCTGTATATTTCAGGCAAGAGAGGAGAAGATAAGAGAGCACTCTGATACATGTCAAGTGGTATCAGAGCTTATCTCTGTTTGTATACTTTAGATAGAGGGAGAAAGAGGAAGAAAACACTCTGATACGCATCAAATGGTATCAAAGCAGGAAATTCATCTGTATATTTCAGGTGAAAGAAGACAGGGTTGCTGAGGACTCTGTAAGGATTGTTTGTAGGTAGGCAACAATCAAGAAGGTATTCAGGGAGACTGTAGGAAGATGAAGCTGGAAACACTCGGGATGCAGAGTGATAACAAAAGGTCTGCCAGGGAGGCAGATAGACACAACAAGATGGCTACTGAAGGCCATAGATATGCTAGAAGAAGAACCTCAAAGATATGGAGACAAGAGGACATGGATGAAGAGCTCGCATACATAAAAAGAGAAATGGCGAGGCTCGAATTGAAGATATGGCAGGATAAGAAGCTGAGATGGGTATATGAGTGGCCCATGAAGAAGCTGAAGATGAAGTGGCCTGTCAAGGAGTTGATGGTCAGAGGGCAGTGAGGGCTGTTAAGAAGATGGTTGAGGTACGTTGAAGACCTCTAGACCATAGAGGATATGGTTGGGATATGTGAACCAAAGACTGGGAGAAGTCTCGATGATTTTGAAATTGAAATGAGATCAGCTGAAGATCTCAAGCACTACCAGGAGGGAAAAGAGGAAATTCCAGATTGCTAGGTGGTAAACAAGGTGAGATTGTTGTGGGATCTCAGAGACTGTCAAGAAGACAGCCAGGGAATTTCACATTACCAGCTGGGCAATGATAAGAGGTTGCTGCGGGATCTCGAAGACTGCCAGGAAGACAACGGAAGTATCTTGGACTGCCAGGTGGGTAGAAATGAGAATTTGAGGCTATCTGAAAGTCTCATGGACTCGGAGGTGAGTTAAATTCAGCAAGGAGTACTGATGAAGATGGGATCGGTTGATCTCATAGTCTTCCAGGAGGGCAGCAGAGACATCCCATATTCCCATATGGGCAGGGGTGAACAGGTGAGTTGGAATCAACTAGAGGAGCTGACCGAGCAAATGACACTGTCTAAGGGTCTCATAAATTCAGAGATGAAATTACACCAGCAGGTGAAGCTGATAGTGGAGAAAGATCAGGATAATCTTCTGATGATTGGGGGAATCAAGATATTCCTACCATTTTCCCAGGAGGAGGAAAAAGTCTGTGCTGCAAATGATACATCAACAGTATAAGAACAGTCACAGCTGACGATGACTATCAGAAAAGAAGAGGAATTGGAGTAGGTTTTGGAAGCTGCCCAAGAAGGAAAAGAAAATGAGCATTCTGAGAAATGTCTCAACATATTCAGCCAGGAAGCTGAAATATCTGTAGCACTAAAGCTGACAGTAGAAGAAGCAAAAGGAGAAGAAGGAGAGGACGATGAGCATTCGGAAGAATGGCTCAATATTTTCAGCCAGGAAGCTGAAAAGACTGCAACAGGGGAGTTTGTAGCAGGATAAGAAGAAGGGGTAGACATCATTTTCTTTGTTGATCTGTGGAGACAGATTGAAGCCCTGGAAGAGAGGGTGAAAGTGCAAAGCGTGCACATCCAACAGGTGAAGTTGGAAATTGATGAAGGAGGCATGGGAGATCATGGTGATCTTCTCATGTGCCAAAAAATTTTGTAGTTGAGGAGACTGCATGAATAGATCCAACCACTGGAGCTGTTGGACAAAGTGATCGAAGATATCATGGATCTAATGATCTGATCAACATACACTGCCAGCAAGAAGAAGTCGGGTAGAAAAGAAGAAGCAGCAGAAGCGCAACAGGAGTAGAAGCAACAACAGAATGGAGCAGATGGGAAGCTCCAGATATTTGTTTGGGATCTAGGAGGATTTCCAACCTCTTAGAGGGGAAGCTCATGAGCAGGAGATCATGATTTTGCAGCTGAGGAGTATGATGCAGGAGCATCTCTCCACATCAGCCAGCCAGTTCAGCGAATTCAAATTGCACGCTAAAGAGAGGTGCAGCCTTATCTAAATTTGAATTCAATGTAATTTAAATTCTTAGACTGTTGAGCCAGGAAGTCGTGCCTTTGTGCAGGCATAGAGTAGATCAACCATTAATTCTTTTATGGCTTATATCTAGATCCGATAGCGGACTAGATAGCCCATTCAATGCAATTGAATAGGGTAGGTAGACCTGGAGGGAAGCACTCTAAGAGCCCCCTTAGGTAAAAGAGATTTTCAGATCTCATTTTGAAAAAAGTTTAAGTTGTAGAGAAGAGACAGAGAGAGATTGAGAACACCTTGTAATTATAGGCATTTTCCAATTTAATATAACAGAGCAGTTTTCCTGCATGATATTCTGTGTTGTATGGATGTCTGAGAGTGTTCTTCATATGTTGTGAATGTATGCTGTGGTTGTACATTTGCAGGTTGTTTTGATTTCAGGTGAAGGTATTTGAGGCTTCACACCAGGAAGGTGTGATAGAACGCTATGGGTTATGAGAGCCATGCACAGAGGATGCAATTCTGAACTCTGCAGAGTCAGACAAAGACATGATGTGGCACAGGAGCTGGAATCATCAACTCGGAAAAAGAAGACCTCAAGGTTGTTGAATACCTTAGAGGAAAGGCTATGTGGGAAAAGATACAATTGCAAACAAAATCTCTTAGGAGTTCTGTAGGGCTCTGCCAAGTGGGTATTAAGCACAGGCACAAGGTGTAGTTGGAAGAACTCTGCTAAGAGTTAGAAGAAGAAGCTAGAATCACTGAGGATTCTGTGAAGCTCTACTAGGTGGGCATTGAGCAGGTGTAAGGAGTGCACAAGAGGACATAACTGCTTGAATTTCTGGAAGGAAGATACTCTGCCAAGTGGGCATTAGAGTAAGTGTGCAGATAGGTGCGGAAGAGGAGGAGAACTCTTTGAGTTCTGATATTGCGAAGGAAGTGTCCACTGAGGGAACCTTCTCATGGCTACTGGATACCCTGCTGACTCAACAATTTAGTTGCTTGAGCAGAAGAATAGACAGGAGGGCATCCAAGCATTCTCCATCTGAAGGAGAAAAGGAAAGAAGAACCGAGTTTCCTTAGGAGGTCGAAGCTACAGGAGAATCTCAGGGCAGATAGCACTTTGCGTGCGAGGACCCTGTAGAGGCATAGAAGTCAAAAGAATCCTTTGAGAATTTGAAGGAAAAAACCTCAGGAGGAGTTAACATTTCATATGCGTGGCGAGGCTCAAAGTTGAAGAGCTCGCAGAGGAGAAACGAGACAAAGGTCGAGGCCTTTGAGAAATTTGAATTTTTCTCCCAAATCTAGGAAGAAGGAGTGTGCAAGATTAGGAGAGCACAACAGTCGTTGGATCGATGGAGGAAAGAGATCTGGACCGTTGATTTTTATGTCCAGGAGGAGTCTACAGAAGGAGGAGACCGTCAGCCATCAGATCTTACTCGGATACCCGTCAGCCGTTGGATCAGGTGAAGGTGCATCGATTTTAGCCTTTGGAGGAGTGTAGAGAAGGAGAATGGATCTGCGCCGTTAGATCTGGTTCAGGATCACCAACAGCCATCAAATATGCAGAAGCTACGAGGGAGTTAAGTCCTCATGAATAGGAGGAAAAATCCCAACAAGAGGTGGAGCCATTGGGATATCAACACTTGAGAAATAGGGATTCCAGAGGTCATAAGAACTGAGACATCATAAGTCTCAAAATCTCGACGAGATCAGAGCTGTTCGTTAGCGGAGATACGTGGCGAAGATCGAGAAATAGTTGGGATATTCGGCATCAGGAAATCGGAGTTCCTGAGGTCAAAAGAATTGAGACATCAAAAGTCTCGAAATCCCGGAGAGATCAGAGCCATCCATCTTGAGAGGACGCGTGGCAGCAATCGACACCATCGGGAAAAGTCCTGAAAGGGAAGACTCCATTGAAGCATCGAGAGTCGGCAAATTAGTAGTTTTGTGAGAAAGAGGTCGGGGAAATCCATAGTGAAAACCCTGATACAATCAGAGACATCCATCTGTTGGGATAGGTGGCAATCATCGAGAGTCATCGAGATTTTTTCCATCGGGACTTACACAGGTAAGTGTTTTTGGTTTGGAGCTTGGCGAAGTCCGAGGATTAATCTGGACCATCCATCATTTGGGACACGTGTTGGAGGATTTGAGGAAGTCGGGGATCGGCATATCATGGATTCCGAGGACATGAAATCTTGGAATTTTTGAATCGTGAACTCCGAAACCCCAAAAGGAGGAAGGAGTCAGTGTGGAGGCCAGTTGTCAACATCCCCTAAAGGAGGAAAGCTCCGTTGTGTGGGGGGGCAGCTGTCATCCAGTCGGGATTCGGAGAATCGAGAATCCCTTGGGCATATGAAATTTGGCATCGGAAAACTCGAAACCCCGACGAGAGGTTTGACTATGGTCATGGGGTAATGGTCATGTGGACCAGGGGCTAAGCCAGGAGGGCTAACACGCATCAAGATTCAAAAGATCATGAGTGCCGAGGACTTGTGAATTTCGACATTTGAAAGTCCAAAACTCCGATAGGAGGAGCCCCGATGGGAAGCTATAAGGATGGATTCTTATGGAGATTGGTCATATGGATGAGAGCCTATCCAGGAGGGGATAAGGCCGGGCAGAAAGTTCATCGATGATCAGGGAATCGAGAATGCAGGAATTCTCGACAGCAGGAAGTCTGAAACCCCGAAGCCCGATATTCAGATTACTATGGGGAATTTGTTCACGTTCTGGTGTAGAGGCCGAGAAGGTGAAGAAGAAGACCTATGGGTCGGATTCTAATAGTGATTCCCGAGGGAATCCAAGGAGCCACTTTGGCTCAGCAAAAGGGGATTTTTGAATGATCCTGTGAGTGGGCGAGGAGTTGTACGTCGGAGGCAGCTCATGCCTACATCATCCATCTTGTCCAGAGTGTATGACAATATATGGCATACCTACAGGGACACAACCTCCAGGTGATATGAGCATCTGGTACATTCCAATCAGAAGTCAACAGGTTTGGGATGGCCTTTAGAGATATCTAGGCATTGATAGTATTAAAATCACATATACATGTCCAAATTGAATTCAAGTATTTATCATTTATGGTGACTTAAGGCTACACATAATTCATAATTTTAGTGTTCTTTGAGCTTGACATCTTCTAGTTTATGGTTGCTATAAGGGGTGGAATATGATAGATGAAACCAAATGATGTATTTTAGGTCTAGAGATACTAACTTGGTCATCATTGTTACCATCCTTACTGATATATTTATTGTTTTGAAAAAAAAATTAGGGCATTGTTGTTCCTTGGTATGTTCTTTGTTGGAGAACTATTCCAAGGCACCAGTTAATCAAAATTATTTATTGATCACAACTTTGGTTATCACAATGGATTATTGTGGGTTCCAACTCATCATTGAACAACTCTGAGAGTATCTTTCTGATCCACAATGCTTCTCTACTAGAAACACTTGCAACAATGTATTATTCCTCTATAATGCTCTGGGCTATGGAGCCCTGTTTCCTCTTGGACCAGGAGAACGTAGCTAAACCCAAACTTAAACAATATTTGTAAGTACTCTTTCAGTCCACTCTAATTCCCATCCAATCTGAATATGTATATCCATGAAGCATTACACCTCCACTGGAAGTGTATCTAAGCTCATAGGTTATAGCTCCCCGAACATATCTCATAATATGTTTAACAACAACCATATGAATATGCTTTGGTTCACACATGAACTGGTTGAGGGCATTCACTGCATGATAAATATTTGGTCTGGTATGTATAAGATACATCAAGAGCACAATGATCTACTGATATATGGTGAGGTCTTCTGGATTTGAACCTGTAGCTTGGTCTTGTAACTTCTTCATGTTAGAAAACATTGGTGTGGACATGGACTTATAGTTCAACATGCCAAGTCTGCAGAGCATATCAACTGCATACTTTCTCTTGTGATAGAAGGATCTCACCTGGTTTCTACCACACCTCTAAGATTAGAAAATAATGAAAAAGACTCAAGTATTTCATTTCAAATTCTACTGAAAACTCCCTCTTAGTCTGAGCTATCAAATTTTCCCTTCTTGGAATCATCCTAAGATAACAGGATGATTCCATTCAATATTTATATAAATATTGGGATTTGCAATACTCTTGGTGAACCCAATATCATGTCGAGACACTGTCAATTCTTCCATACCAAGATCTCAGAGATTGCTTCAATCTATGAAAATTATTTCCCATGGATTACGAACCCCTCAGGTTGTTCGATATAACCTCTTTCTCAACTTCACCATTAAGAAAATCAGTCTTAACATATTTCTGGTGAAGTTTCCAATAAAAAATAGTGGCAAGAGAGATAATGATCCCGATGGAAGTAATGTTGTAATAGGAATAAGGATCTTTTCATAGTCAGTCCCTTATTTCTAAGAGAAGTCACGAGTCACAAATCTAACCTCAATATTTCCATCTGTTGCATGTCATGGCCTAACTCACATATAGGGATTTCTCCCTCTGAGTCTCATAATGTGTCTACCTCTCTGCATGTGCAAATTAGCTCCCTCTGAACCTACAAGCTCCTTTGACTAATGTTGTATCTCTTTAAGAAGTACTTGGTTCCTGTTCCAAGTTTAATATGAAAAACTTGAACTTGTTTTGGGCTGAAGACACACATGTACTTTGTTGCCTGCTACCAGTTGTAGCTATCTGGGACATATTTTGTGTATGGATTATTTGTTAGTTCAAGTAATTGTCCTACTAGATTGATGTATATGAAAGACCCCATTTTATAGAGGTTTGGTTCCTGATCAGAGTTACTTTCTAATTCTTAAACTGATCAAATTGGATCTTTTGAAGGAAACAAGTATCTGTAATGTAACCAATAAATTCTCGCAGCAAATTCTGTCGAAGTTGACATGGGAGAACCCAAGTAGGATAAAATGCATATGGGTATTTTTGGCTACGCAATGTAACGTAAGAGTGCCCATGTACTTTCAATTTTAAAAATACTGAGAATCCCTCTTTGAGTGCCAAAGGATTTGAAAAAGGAAACTTGAACACGATCTCAAGGAATCTGCAACAAAAAACCAAGGATCCACTAAAGATAAAGAACACTACCCTCCAGATTCTCCTAACAAGAAATCTGTCTCAACTAGTATTGGTCACTTCACCAATAATCCAAACAAGTTTACTTTGGCACCCAAATTTGCATCCCACAAGCGTACAAGAGAATAAATAAGATAGTCTTTCACTATCCCCTCTACTTCAAACAGTCCAAATAGTACAAGAGTAACCATATGCCCAAAATCCCATCTCTTCTTCTTGAATCTTATCATGAACCCTATCGTATAAAGAAGATAAAGTATAATGAAAGAGACAAGTTCTCTTTATCTATCTTAACACAAGCATGTGTTCAATATGAATTCTGAAAGGACTTCTCCTTCCTTTATTTAATGAATGTGATGGAGGACAACAATCATAACATGAAAAAATCAAGTTATGTAAGTGGTAATCATGATCATAAGGATGACATGTGCCACTAC
>JZKD02S1617904.1:46486-63370 GCA_000966675.3 Picea glauca
ATAAAGTAGTCTTAGAAACTGCGAGTAATAAAACACAAGCTACCACTCTAAATACTCGCAAGAATGTACCTCCTTTTCTTTTAACTTTCGAAATCTTCAACAAAAATGTGCATAACTGTATGGTTGACTCAGGAGCATCATCAAATGTGATGCCTTGGTCAGTCTACCAAAAGATTAACGCTGAAGTTGAACCATCTTCTTTGAAAATCATACAGCTTGATCGAACAGATGTTAAAGTTATGGGCAAGCTAAAAAATGTATTGATTATATTATCGTCTAATCCTAAGGTTCATTAGGTTATTGATATAATTGTGGTGGATATTCTAGAAGTGTATGGTATGTTTTTGAGTAGGGACTGGTCGGAGCAGCTACATGGTTACTTCGCAACAGACTGGTCTCACTTATGGCTTCCAGAAAACGACAAGCCTAACAAGATCAGGATGAATCGTGAGCGTTACCTCAAGTTCACGGTAACAAACTTGAATGACCCCAATGAACCATATGCATCTCCAGCTGATTCATCTGAAGTCCAAGGGATGGACACCTACTTCGGAAATTTCATGGCTGAAATTTCACCTATCAACAATCCAGAACAACAGTCCGAGATCTTAGCATGTACACAACCAACAGATTCTATCCAACAATCCTATGAACCCGATGGAAATCAAATTTGGTCTTTATATTTCGACGGTTCCAAGTCGAAAGAAGGAGCTGGTGCAGGCTGCATCATTATTGATCCATCAGGTAATAAAACATTATTGGCTTGTAGGCTAGAATTTGAATGTACTAACAACATTGCAGAATATGAGGCTTTATTACAAGGTCTCAGAAAATCCTTAGACATGCACATTCAAAATATAGTTGTATTCGGCGACTCTGAGATAGTGGTTAGACAGGTGAGAAATTCTATACATTGTCTTACCTCGGATCTCAAATGTTATCAGTCTGAGGTATGGAGTTTAATGAACAAATTTTCTGCTTTTAATATAAATTCCATTCCTAGATCAAATAATACTGAAGCAGATCTACTAGCTAATGTTGCTTCTAAACTTCTTCCTGTAGAAGGCTTATCCCCAAACGCATTCTCCGTGGAGCTATTGTTTCGACCATCTGTTCTAGACAATATCATGAACTGGAGAGTATTTGATGATGATCAGCAGATCATTAACTTTCTGCACATGGAAGAAACCTTCCAAGATGCTGTGATAGATGAACAAACGCATGACGACAATTTGCATGACTTTACGGTAACACCTAATCCGAAATCTCCTGAAGCTCTATCAGACATGGTAAATTCCTTACCCAAGTCTGTTGTTAGACTAGAAAATTTTTATGATTTTGAAGATAAATTTAAAAAGATGGTCAATTGCAAAACCAATAGTTCCTCATTGTCTTATGAAAAAGTCAATTTAGGTACTAGTGAAAATCCTCAGTGTATCAACTTAGGCTTGGGGTGTTCTAAACAAGAAAAAGCTGATTTTGTTAAATTATTTAAAGAGTTCAAGGATGTCTTTGCTTGGACTTATGATGATCTTAAGACATTCGATCCTAATATTATACAGCATGTCATCCCGATGAAGCCTCAAACCTTACCTTTCCAACAGAAGCTGAGGAAAATGCATCCTAAGCTAGAACCGACCGTACAAAAAGAATTGAATAAACTCCTAAGTGCTAAAATAATTTTTCCTGTTAGACACACTCAATGAGTATCCAACCTCGTCCTAGTGCGGAAGAAAAATGGGGAAATTTGACTTTGTGTCAATTTCGAAAACCTCAACAAGGCGTCTGACAAAGATAATTATCTTGTCCCTCCCATGGAACAGATACTGCAACAAGTATCTGGTTCTGAGAGGCTATCTTTACTAGATGGTTTCTCTGGATACAACCAAGTCTTGATGTCTCCGTCAGACCAATTAAAAACTACCTTCCGTACTCCGTGGGGCACTTATGTTTATCGCAAAATGCCTTTCGGATTGATTAATGATGGTGCTACCTTTTAGAGAGCAATGGATATTGCTTTCTGAGGCTTGATCAATCACTCCGTAGTAGTCTACTTAGATGATGTGACCATTTACTCTAAAAACAAAGACAATCATCTAGCTCACTTATGAGCCGTTCTGCTATGATGTCGTAAATTCAGCATCTCCTTGAATCCCAAGAAGTCCATCTTTGTAGTAGAACAGGGTAAATTACTAGGATTCATTGTGTCTAGCGATGGAATGATTATTGACCCCGAGAGGACCCAAGTCATTTCTAAAATTCCCCCACCTACCTCCAAAAAATCCATGCAGTCTTTCCTAGGCCAGATTAACTTTGTGAGAAGATTTGTCCCCAGTTTCTCCGAAATGGTCAGGCCTCTCCAGAAC
Source organism: Picea glauca (assembly GCA_000966675.3). Lineage (NCBI taxonomy): Eukaryota > Viridiplantae > Streptophyta > Pinopsida > Pinales > Pinaceae > Picea > Picea glauca. Next base: position 48,853 of record JZKD02S1617904.1, read on the forward strand.
CTGATTAAGAAGGACACCCAATATCACTGGGGACCCACTAAAAACCAAGCTTTTAAAGATATAAAGAAGGCTATAATTGATGCTCCGTCTCTCACGAGCCCTGATTTCTCTCAAGACTTTACACTCTATACTTTTGCCTCTGATCGTTCCTATGTCGCGGTTCTAACTCAGAAGAATGTTGAGAACAACGAAGTACCCATCGCCTTTATGAGCTCTGCTTTCAAAGGTGTTGAACTTAACTACCTAGTGGTTGATCGGCAAGCCTACACTGTCTTCAAGGAAATTAAGCATTTCCAGTCTTATCTTTTGAAGTCAAGGACCAAGGTCATTGTCCCCTCCCCTGCCGTTAGAAACTTGTTAGTGCAAAAGGAGTTAGGAGAGAAAAGAGCCAACTGGGTCACCTCCTTGCAGGAGTATGACTTAGAAATCATTCCAACCCAGATCATGAGAGGCCAAGGGTTGTGTAAATTGGTAGTTGATTCAAAAACTGAACAACAAGAAGTTAGTGACACGTCATACCTAGAACATCGCGATCAGAGTTTGATTTGTTGTACACAAAACCTCGTAAGTCCTTGGTATGACGATATTAGATTTTATCTTGAACATGGATCAACACCCTGTCACCTTGAACCTTCCAAGAGAAGAGCTTTGAGACTAAGATCTGCCTCCTTTCATCTAGTTAGTGGTATACTGTTTCGTCAGAATTTTGATGGCGTACTGATGCGTTGTCTTGAAAAGGACGAAGAAGAGAAAATCTTGCTTGAGTTGCATGCAGGAGAAGATGGTGGTCACTTAGGTGGTGATACCACTACTCATAAAGTCATAAGAGCCGGTTATTACTGGCCAACACTTTTTAGAGACGCCCACGCCTTGTGTCGTAAATGTATCATTTGTCAGAAAGCGTCAGGGTGATTGCAAAAACCAGCCTTTCCCTTGCATCCCGTTACAGTCGATTCTCCTTTCCAGCAATGGGGCCTTGATATCATTGGTCCTCTTAATACTCCATCCTCACAACAACACAAATACATTGTGACAGCCACTGATTACTTTACTCGATGGTCTGAAGCTGCCGCACTAAGAACTGTTAACACAAGTCAGGTGATCGCCTTTCTAAACTTGCATATCATCACCCGTTTTGGTATCCCTGATTGTCTAGTCTTTGATAATGCTTCATACTTTTCCTCTCTTCAGATGAGTGAGTTCGCCTTAGAAAAAGGAATAAATCTTAAGTATTCCGCGAGTTACTACACCTAGGGTAACGACTTAGCAGAATCAACAAACAAGAACTTGATCAAAATTATCAAGAGAACTGTGGCTGAAAATCACAAGAACTAGCACAACGCACTGTTGAATGCACTGTGGGCTGATAGGGTAACACCCAAAGACTCTATAGGTAACTCCCCCTTTTTTCTCGTTTATGGAAGAGAAAACATTTTGCCTCCTCATGTTCTTCTTCCTTCGCTCCAATTGTCACAAAAAGTTCAAGAAGAAGAATGTCCCCCTTTAGAAAGCCGTATTAACGCTTTGATGAAGTTAGAAGAAGTAAGAACCCAAGCCAAGCGTAAACTAGATCAACATCAACAACTAATTAAAAGCTGGTTTGATTCTAATTATGCTTCTGATAGAAATTTTGAAGTAGGCGATCTTGTCTTAAAGTGGGACAAACCACACGAAGGGAAGGGCGAACACACTAAATTTCAAAATTTGTGGCTTGGGCCATTTTTGATTGCTGAAAAGTTGGGTCCTAGTTCCTTTCGTTTGCAGAATCTTGAAGGGTAGCTTGACACCTACCCGGTGAATGGCTAAGCCCTGAAAAGATACTTTGCCTGATTTCTATCCTTGTATATTATGTAAGTATTTCCTTTTGTTTTTATTTCTTGCCTTTGTTTTCATTTTTTATTTTGATTTGATTGATCAGTTTGGTTTGTTTTTGTAAAACATATGCATGCCTGTGCGCTGAGCCATTCAGACAAAGACTATAAGGAGATTTCTTCGCTGAAATAACTTCTGGAAGGTTGTACAAAAATCAGTGATATATATTTCTAAAAATGATATTGGAAAATGTTGTTTGAAAGAAGTTTACTAATTTCAATCTCTGAGTGAAGTTTATCATGATCATCTTTATCTTTTTATGTTGTCCCTTTTCCGTAAAGGAATGACTCAAAAGGATATCTCCTTGTCAAAGTAATTTGTTTTAGAAATAAAACATTTCTGGAGCTGAATAAAGGACAGTATTTAAAAAATTATGATGAGGTATGAAAAATATGAGAAAATATCAAGATTTTCCAGCATCACCCCGCTCAGCTATCTATAAAAGAAAAACAAAATAAAAATATTAATAAGAGTTGTGGGAAGTGTTTGTAAACTTGCCGGGATACTGAACAGGTCCACTGGCAGCGGGTAAATGCAAGCATGGCGCCAAGACAACTTCACCAGGGTACTGAACAGGCCTGCTGGCAGCGAAGTAATGTTGGGTAAATGAAAATCTGTAAAATTATAAGAAACCTCTTTTAAAAAGTCCTTTAATCTAATCTAGAACTTCTTGACAGGATAAAGACGTCCGAGTGGGGTAAATGGAAACCCTGTCGAGGCTATGGATGCCTGCTGGCAGCAGTGGCCATGCCAACAGTATCGAAGATTTTATCATAAAAATCATGATTTGCTGATCTTAAGACTGATATTGGTTTGCGTTTTTAAAACATCGTTGAAAAAAGATAGTAAATGATGATGTTAGTATGATTTTCTGGTTGTTGTTTAAAGTCGAATTTTTCTTTGTTGTCCTAATCTGAATTTATTTCTTTTCACAGAGATAACTGCTTCGCCCAGTATGTCGCCATTGTTGGCAGCCAATTAATTTTTTTTTAATTATCCTAAAAAGATACCTACACCTATTGTCTTCTAAACGACAAGCCATCGTCGCATTTTTCAACTAGACATTTATCTATTTCTTGCGACAATTGCAATTGGTTTTCGATTCAGTTTTCACAACTAAAAGTGTGAAAAACCCTCCATCGTTATTTGGACTGTTATCATCTTCTCATCGATATTCTAGAAAGCACCTACCCTTTGTTTGTTATTAAGTGGCTGGAATGATCTTTTCAAACTATGTCCATTTCATTTTGATTGCGCAAGTCGATTAATAAGCCATTGAGCATAAAAATTTATTGGCTACATTTGATCCTATAAAGGTCATGATTGATGTTGGTTTTATGTGATATGATCCTTATTGTTTTGAGCTCTTGACTTATTGATTATATGAGATCTTTTGTTGCAATGTTCTAAAAACTTTGAAATATAAACATTTGACTATGCAACAAATGCATTGGTAATATTATAAGTTTGATTTGATATGAAATGGCAATGGTTTGAGTTTTACAAAGGCGCATTGATTAATTTTTTTTTGGATTTTGATTTTATAGTTGAATCGTTACTTGGTGCATTGTTTTGTGAGTTTGATTTTACATTGAACGATCATAGTTTCAAACTATACATTGGCACGATTGGATTAACATTGGTTTAAATGTTTGTTTTGATTTAATGATTAATATGATGGTGCGTTGGTTAATGTTGGATTTCATGTTGGATTGAACTATACACTTGGCGCATGAACATAACATATGGTTTTGGTTCTACATTTGATTGATGGCATGTTGATATGGTTATACACTGATTTGGGTTGGCCGATTAATGTGTTTTAAACGTTATGATTACTGATGGAACAACGTTGTAACCAGCCATTAATACACTGCCTGGTGGTGGTAATCCCACCACCTTCGCACGCATTACATTGATTCATTCCCCTTTGATTGCTTGTAGCTATTAAGCCCTATCGTTTTTCTCTTGCGTTTTGTATTATTCAAACCAAACCCTACCATGCACAGAAGCCATGGCTCCTGTCGTAAGGGTCGAGCTCAACGGTTGCCAAGCATTGCTGATGTTTGATGGTGCTTGTATCAACTTGGAAAAATTAGGGTGGCTCCCATTCATAAGGAAATTCGATGGTTATAACCCTATCATGGCTCGACAATTTGCGTTATCATTCGATGGCTGCCGAGCCAAAATTGGAGATGTGCAACTGGAGATTAATGAACAATTTCTTAGCTCGGCAACCAGTCTGCCTACTACGGGACAGAGGTGGTCGAAGAGCTGTAAATTGGAAGATGTCCTGTGGACATTTCTCTTCCAATATCGAATGGTGAAACCCTGCGACAAAGGATGGCCTGCAAAAATGTTAAAACAACGCTGGCACGACCTGCTAATGATAATCAAGAAATTCATTACTTGCGAGGGAAGGTACGTGTTCATTTTCTTGTTTCACCTTCATCTATTGATGGTTTTTATGGGTTTTGAACTCAATATGCCACACTACCTACATAGAAGTCTGTTTAAGATGGCTAAAAGGTTCAAACACAACCAGGCCAATACCAGTCTCTTCCATTTGGGGTTGATTAAAATGTTTATGGTTTATGATTTGGGGTTACGTCGTGACTATTGGGGTGATTTTCTCAGTCGTAATGGCTTTGAAGACTCAAACCCACCACAGGTTGATAAACCTGTGGTGAGCGAAATCAAACCTATCCCCCCTGTGCCTTACAGTGTTTTGCTACCCAAACCTCTACCCGACCCACCTACGAACTTGCCCATGTCTGTGACCAAACAAGTCAAAATTGCTAAGCCCACAACCAAACAACCTAGAACTAAAGCTAATGTTAATTCTAGAGGCAAGAAAAATGCTCGGTTAATCTCTCGCATGGCGAGAAATAAATCGAAATCCTCTGCCAACCCTGAGCCTATCGTGGTCAGTGAAGATTCTGATTTAGAGATTGAACATTTTCTCGCAAACGAGTATCCTTACTCAGAAGGCTTATGTGACAAAAATCCTTATGACTTTGTCAAGAATTTACCACCTTGTTTGCAGAATGATCCTAATTTTCCTGGCATTGAACTACCTCGTGGAACCCTCGATGAATCGTCGAAACCCTCGACTACTCAATCAACTGTTCTACATTGCGATCAGTGTGGTTTATGGTTGGAGAGGTACTACCTAGACGTGTCGATGTTGCAATCCAGAATCCATGCTTTGGAAGACCAAGTGGCAAAACTCACCGGTCAGAACATCAAAGGGCAACCCACTGAAAAAAAGCAGCGAACTACTGGTTCAATTCTTGTCAAAAATGTTGAGTCAGCTACAACAATTGTCAATTCGAAATTGACATAGCCTCAGCAACCACGTTGGTATAACTTTCACCCATTTATATGGCGCATTCATAAACTCTGTGTACATTATTGACCTGCTCTGTTACATAAACATGCACTGTTGTATATGATTTGTTTTGATAAATCAAAATTTGTTATCGTTGAAGTTTTAGTTGGATTTGGTTTTGATTCTAGTAATCATATTTTGGATTTGATTGTTTTAAATTAGTTACGATTGAATTCTCTGTTGCATCTATTATAGGCAAGCCGTTTTGCATTTCAAATTTTGAAACACGATCTATGTTTTGATTCGAATTGGTTATGATGCACATAAACGATGTTTGTCTGTTACATTTTTATTGGAGTATGACTTTGACCAACCCGGATATGATTTGGATTATGTTTAAAAAAGGGTTTTGTTTTATATTTTCCAAATAGTGAGTTGATACAAATCATAACAGTCATGTGAAGCCCATCCAGTCAAATTCGCTGTGGCCCGTTGATTAAATCGACCCTGTTATCTTTTGAATTGGAATAACAATCGATATTCAGTTACGAATGGATTTGTAAAACGGGAATGATTATGCACAGGATGATGAATTGTTCTATAATTGGCTCAGACCCGATTTTGTTTGATTGTTGTCCAGCTTATGGTTATCGATACTGTTGTTACATCCATGCAAATGAAATCTATGGTGATTTTTGGTCATTACTGTTACGCATATTTTGTTTTGATGTATATCGTAACAGCCTTCTCATATTTGATTATAATAGAATGAATCTTATGCAGAATCTACAGCTCGCCTATCTTTACTGTTGATTGAAATGACATGAGTTTTATGTATATTTTTACAGCTGTAACAAATCTCTTCAATTGATATCGATTATAATTATGATTTCGATTTTGATTGTATTTGATTACTATTCTGGTCGATTATGGTTGTTGATTATGATTACATCATGTGACTCGAATCAATGCTTAATTTTGTTTGATACAAAACAGGCCTATCAAAAGTTTGACCATGTTTTATGGTGACTAAAAAAAGAGCATTCCGTACTCTGTTTTGATTGCATTTTTTTGATATTGTTTAATCTAAATGATAATTTCACTTGAATTATTAGTAATTCATTTTGATGATGAAAAGAAAATTAAATTGGATTTGATTTCTTTTAATATTTTATTTGATTGCTATCTGATCCCATTTGCTATTTTTGACTAGCTACAGAATCAGATGATTATGTAGCTAAGTCTATAGGATCATTTTTTTTTGTATTTTTTCACTCAAATATCTTTCTAATTTGATATTTGTGTTCTATTGTAGGTAAATTCGAATTTCAATTGAGTTTATGAGCAATTGGAGGATATCTCAAGGATTTCACTTGCATTTTTAGTTACTTAGTTTAAGAGATTTTGGGATCTTTTTTCTGATTATGTAAAATTGTTTGAGAATTATCTATAGGGATGTTTTACCCTGTGGAGAAACCTATATATACTTATGATTTTTGTAATAATCATCATCCTCATTTGTGGGAGAAAAAGGATATGGAATTCTAATACAGACTGGAGCAGAATTGATGTTTTGTCATAGCTTTAGCTTCTCAATATATCAGAATTTTGTTTCATGTTTTGTATATTACTTTGTTTATGGTTTACGATTACTTTAGCTATCGAAATCAAATGCAAATGATATAATTTTATTACTGTTGTCCATATCTTGTCTCTTCCAAATATATAAAAGACATAACAGTTGTTGATTCATTTTGTGAATGATAGCTTTGTCTTCTTCATAGATTGAATTGTTACATATAAGTTTTTTGCATAACAGGTTTCCCTTATTGCAGGAGTTTTTAATCAGAAGATTGTTATGATTTTCTTTTATGTCTTGTTTGTCCTGTAAAACACTTCAAGAAGCAGCATAGATGATCATTTACGAGAATCTTAAAGACTAAACGGTGTGAATTTCTTCCTCCAACCAGCTTAAGAAGATATCATACACAGGGCAGACTTGGAGCGTTTCCAGGTCAATTAGTTTGTTGTTTACTGTTTCGATTAAGTAGTTTAATGTAGATAGTAATTTAATTAGATTTATATTAGATTTTTTAATTTCAGTAATTATATTAGATTGTTTAAATTCAGTAATTTTTATTTCCTTTTCATAAATATAAAAATCAAAAAGAGATTCTTGGCTGTCTTAGGGCAGAAAATACATGAGTTTTGCAGGTTTTAATCAAATCTGTAGATTGTTCATAGTGTACATTTGTGAATAAGAGATATTGTAGCTGATAATTAGATAGTTGATTTGAGTTATTATAAGAGTAATTTGTAGTTTGGAGATAGAATAGTTAGATTAGTTTGCATTTAATATATTAGTTCCTTTTCTTTGTTTTATTAGTTTTTAGTTTCCTTTATTTTAGTTAGTTTCTTGCATTTAGTTATAGTTTAGTTTGTTTTATTTACTTTAGTTAGATTACTTATCTCAGATCAATTCTCTCTTTGGTTTTCAAGAAGACCTTAGAGCAGCCAACAGATCCGTTAAACTCGTCAGGGTGGTACATTCCAAACGGCTTGGGTTATTTAGACAACCCCGGACCGGTTCCACTCTCCGAGTTGACGGACGGTCAATTTCGCCCGTCAACAGCACCCTCTGGGTATACTCTACAAATCATGGCTCGATGTCTGTCCTAGGTACCATGGTATACTCCCACAGTCACCTATGTATATCCCTAAAAAAGATAGGCAACTAGGTTGCCAATGCACAAACAATCACCAGGTGGGTACAGTCGAAAGTCGGGTAGACCACAATGAGCAGGGTATCGAGACCGAAACTTGTAAAGGGTATCGAAAGCAAGTGGCATGGAAGACAACTAAGGACATCGAACATATTTGAGACCCACGAAGCCCCATGGTAAATGCAATCGATGGAATCCCAAAACAAGCCCTCTATATGTGTTCTCCACTACGATTGGTCCAGCTTTGGAGGGGTTATCTTCGCTACCTTTCCACACGCGACCTCATGTTTATCCCCTGTTTTAGAGGGGGTTCCCAGATAACTTTCATGATACTGGACTTGTACACTCCCTAACTCAGACTCCAATGTTTGATTTTAATGGCCTTGAAGAGTTTCCTCTCCAACCTAATCCAAGGCCCTACTCCTGAACTAGTTGGTTAACCCTACAAACATAAAAGTCTAATAAATTTTAGATTTAGCATTAATTTTAAGGCTTTTCTTATGTCAAGGGGTATGAAAGTGAAACTGATGATGTTTAAAAGATGAAAGTAAAAATGAATAAAAAGCTGGAAACAAAAACCTTCACTTAATGCAAAATTTCAACAACTTTTCAAAAATTTTATTTTTTATTTTTCTAAGATCTTTTGAATCAACAAACTTAAAGAAGGATTTCACTTGACTACGAACTTACGATCTAAGTAAACTATCAAGAACTTAATAAAACAAAGATTTTTCCCTGGCTACTAATGCAAAATCACACTTTTCAACCAAACAAGAAAATGAAAGAGAATTTTTTTATTTATTTAAATGTTGATAAAGCAAAAAGGAAAAATACCAACAAGTAAAAAACCAAGAAAATTTTTTTTGTCCTAATCGCAGATCACAAAGAATCACTTCAATAAATCACACACTAGCAACTTAAAAAAAATGACTCTCACACTTGTCTAAAAACCCTAAAGAAATTTTTTTAATGACAACTTTCAAGTGAAAAATGCAAGCTAAGGCTAAGATCAATCCTAAGCTATTGACTGCTAAGACAAAGATTAAAAAACCTAAGAGGTATAACTCTCGTCAAGGGAAAGGATGACTGCCTTACCCTCAACAAAAACTATCCTGCACAAGTACACTACTGACAATCCAACAACAAGCGTGTGCACGCAAGCTATGTAAATCCAGAGGGAGTGTACACGCGTGCTGGCCTTATACAGGCCGCGTGTATATCTAAAACTCTAAAAAAAATAAAAACAGACAATCCAAACCAGGAAGAGACCACTGATATTGAGAACCAGGATCTCTTGAAGGCTTAGACACTCTCTTTAACAAAAACAAGGAAAACAATGTAAGGAAAAAATTCGTAAAACAAACTAATATGAGATAAGACTACAAACAACCAAGACTTAGACAGAGTTCTAGAAAACCCCTGAAATTGACTGATTCTAACAGGGAAGAGGATGACTGCCTCCAAATTTTGTTGGAATCTACATGCTACTGTTACTTCTGTAGCTAGCGTTTACACGCGGGCTGCAAGAAAGTAGGGCACGGGTACACGCGTGTAGACCTTATGTAGGCCGCGTGTACCTCTATGGGTCTCGAAAAAACACAGTCAAACAAATAATATAGATAGATGGTATGAAAGACCAGACTCTCTACTAGCTCAAACTTTGCAAAAACTTCAAAAAACAGGCAAGAAAACCAGTCTTTTAAAAATAGCCAAAAAATAAAATTCCCAGGAACCCTAGAGACTTCCCCAGTATGGTCGCCAATTCTGTTGTGGTGGGAAATCCCCCTATGGACTAGAAAATAGGGTTATATTATGCATGCATATATGACCAAAAGAAACCTACTTTCTACCTTCGTCCCAGACTTAATCCCCATTTCTTTTCAGCAAATACATGGTTAGACCAATATACCTTATTCCGGATGTTCGATGTTGATCCTTCTTTATGCTTGATCGCTTGTTGGCCACTATCCTCTCAAGATTGGCCTACATACAAAACAAGAAACAAAATACACATGCATTTTACCTACAAACTAATGGGTTAGAGATTCAAACATATATTTACTGAACTATGAAGAACTCATATAGTGGGACGGGAAAATTATTTCTTTATTATTAACTTTAATGAATCAACTTACAATGTCGAGACCGACCACTACTCTGTGAATCCTGATCCTGGGATCCTCTTCAAATGTCCTCCAACTTCTTTTCTTTGTATCTCTTCTTGCACAAGGATGGCTAAAGGGTTGGGACAATGGGAATATGCAATTGGGCATAGTTTCTTTACTCTATTTATCCTCTTCCAAATGGGACCCCTAACCCTTCTTTTATAGTCTATAAGGAGCTAGGTATTTGGATGAACCCTCATCCATGCATGGCCAGGAGTTTCAGTTAACTCACCCAAAGTTGTGTCTTCCGTCGGCAACTTCCCTTTTTTCATGCTTTTTTCGATCCATGCAGGCTGTTTTAGGTCAACTAGCGTGTACACGCATGCAGTAATGGAGTAGGGCGCATGGGCCCTTATAAAAGATGTTTTTTAAAGAGTTGTTCAGCAGTGCTTTAGCAAAGAAGGGATCTGAGATGGCATGATGCCAAGTAAGCATGTATGGTGCAAATTAGGGTTATAACAGTGGGATCCCCTTGTATTCTGGAGGCTCGGAGATAGTCATATCACACATCTTTTGTTGTTTCTTTGATGCTACTTACATGGTCCTATATGGTTGATAATGAATTCTTGGTTTCATTTTGACATAGTGATAGGTGGATGATGCATTTTATGGGATGTTCTGCTATTTAAATATTTATTTTTATGTTATGATTGGCATATATTTACAGTTTCTATGCTTAATCATGTCACCATGATTTATTACCTGGATACACATACAAAAGAAATATGTTGGTGATGACATAACCAAAACAGAGAGAAGAAACTTATGGGAACAATCCTAAAATAAAGGGCCTATGCTTAAGCTATGTTAAAGGTTATGTGCAAATGGAAATGTAAAACATGTTAGTGTTAGTCCTAACTATTATATGGTGGTTAGTGGCTATGCGATTTTCATTTGAGTTATTTTTGGGCGCATATGATATGGAAATGCATATGGTATGACATGAGGACTTGGAAAATGTTAACATGAATGTTTTGGGTGGCACATTGGGAAAGGAATAATCATCACAGTTTTCAATGGTTTGGAAATTGATTACATGGATTAAATGATATGGTGAGTGTTGGTTGTCTTGTACTTCGGAATTGAATAGAAGAGGAGATGGAAGAAACGTGCAATAAATGAATGTCACTCCATACTCCCCCCATTAGGTCGTCAACCTAGTATGTTTCTTGTTGCATTTTGGTCTGTTGGTGGTTAAGCTCCGCATTTCAGGCTTGGGAACAAAATGCTCGACCAACTCTCCCTTTTAAGCTCTCGGTTACAAGTATGTTTATTTTTCACCCCATACATGAATTACACTCTGTGTATGAATGAACAATGGCTCAGTAATGCTTGGGTTTGTGTTTTTATGAGAATTGCAACTGTGTAAATGCATGGTTTTTCTCTCTGGAATGACTGTGTAATTACTCGGGTTTTGCATCCTCAATGCCATTGTTGTCAAATGATTTGGCTCTTAAGAAAATAAACAGAGGTTATACCTCTATGTGTTCTGGGTAACTATCACTGTCCAATGGAAAATCTCTTCTCCTTTGCAAACGTAAAATGCACTATGTCCATCATCTTTTTACGCTGCCCATCATTGTTTCCTCTGTGGCTAAATGTTGTGCCATTGCTCAGATCAAGAGTTATAAGGAACCATTTCTTTTCTAATATGCTTGTATCGAAGGGTCTTTTCCTTTGGTTGATATGCCTTTGAGGACTGCCAGTTCTCAGTTCTATTGATGACTAAGCGAACTCTTGATTGCCTCTCTGTTTTTGTTGTGACAGAGCCCGATTTTAAAATCCCCAACCTGGCGGGCATATTTTTGGTTGTCAAATATTGGTTATCAAGTGGAGTGGTTATGGAATGTTTTTTAAGTCCCTATCTCATCTTCCTATGATAAAATCGGTTGAAAAGTTATGATTGGGAATGAGTAATAATATGCAGTCAAAAGGCTACCTCTTTTTCTTTATACTTTGAATCATTGTGTTCTACAATAGGGTGTTGATTGCAAATTGGAGACTCATGTGTGTTTCACTAGGCCCGATCAAGGTTATAGAAAATTATGGAATCGGTAACTGTGTGTATTTCATTATGTTTGTTGTGCATTTATTATGGAATCATCATGCATATCATGAATGGTTGCATTGACAGTGATAAAGCTCGGGCTTATGTTGACTGTGGTTTCGTTACAAGAACTTATTGGTTGATATGTTGAAGAATGTATGAAATTGGGCATGTATATAGAAGTTTGTTCAAATTGGAAAGGGACCTGTGCATATGTTTTAATTGGCCGATTGTGAATTGATGGACAATGTATGATATTTTTATAGTGATGTATTATGAATAGAGGTGGAGCAATTTTGCTGTGTGTTTTCTTTCGATTCTTAAAAGGAAAGGAAATAAATTAGAAACCAATAATTCTCTTAACAAGACTGTTGAAATTCGTTTCGATTATGAGTATGATTGCAGACTATTCTAATTGAGAAGTTTTGAAGAATTTGAATGTTGAAAAATGAACAATTTTGATACACAATAATTATTGAATTGGTGTTGGTATTTTTTGTATTGAGTACAGAGTTATGTTTATTTATTACTTGATTTGTTTTATGAACAATATTTGTTATTTCCCTACCATTCTTTCACTTTTCCACACATTACAAGTCCCCTCACCTTCCCAGATTCACTAGTCACTCCCTATTCTTAAAATTAAATTATAGTTAAATGAAAAATCTGTATTATAGCAGTTGAAGGATGGCACAACGATGAGTTACAGTTGATTGTTTGATGATTTTTTGAGTAGTAATCATGATCTACCCCCCTTCATTTTACCACTTTTCACTCAATACAATCACTCATATATCCCAAAACTCTTCTTCACCCCCTGGTCATTGGAAATTATTAAACGATTTTATGAATTGGATTGCATGAGTTTGATGTGTTGTTGAGCCAAACTTTGTTTCATATTTAAATAGATCTCACGTATGGTTTGTTGAAGAAACTAATTGTAATAATTAATGCATACATGAATGATCTTTTTCAATAGAGGTAGCCATGGCCATTTGTCTCTGCCTTCTCCTCCTCCACCGGTTTACCACATTTTCCAATCTTCCCATGCACACTCACCAATATAGTATTCCCATGCAATAAAGAGGTTAAAAACCGAATCCCACCATGCACCTGATAAAGGAAAAGTTGTTGCTACCCCCCTCCCCCCCTCTCGCTCAAATGACTTCCAAATATGTTTCATCTCGCATGCATTTAAGAGATGATTGATCTCATGTTATCAATGAGATTAGGCCTAAAGGATCCACACAACCTAAGGCAAATTTAGAGAAATCAAAGGGAGACAACAACAACAAGGGGAAAATTGCCTCCTAGAGTAGAAAATATGGTTTTTGAGTGTTTTTATTTATTGATTGTCGAGAACAATTGACTTTTGAAGTTTTGGGACAACACACTATTTTTTGGATATGTTGGATATTATATTTTTTGGATATGGTTTCAAATATCATTGATATTAATTTTCAAATTATGAGAGTGATGACGAGAGCCACAAGGAGGGATGTGTTTGATTGATTAACTAGTTGTGTTTATGATTGTTAAAGAAACTAAAGGGAGTCACAAGGGGTCCCACTTACTAGTTATTATTTATTAAAGAACCTTATTATTATTTTATTAATTTCCCCCCTAAACCAAAAAATTGGTTGAGTTTTAGTTAACTTAATTAAAGAGGTAATTTAACTACTTCAACTAATTCTGATTGCTTAAAGGAAAAAAGAGGAGGAACAAGAGGAGAATAGAAGGAGAAAACATACTAAGGTATGCTCTTGAGTTTTATTGAGATAATTATGTTTTAATTCATTCTTTAATTCATTGAAAGCCTAATTCTCTTTTATGATAGCAGGGTCCTATTGTAGACATCAAGATTCAAGGAAAAATTACATCATTCAGACACTTTCTTTTCAGAGGTGTTGATCTATCTTTGATAGTCTGTGTAGACTTGTTGGTTTGTGAATTAAATTTCATGACTGATAAAGGATATTGTGCAGAGTTGAGTGGGCAACAATCTGTGGCAAGTTGATCCATCTTTTAAAGTTTAGTTTTTTACTTTCTATCAGAAGTCCTTTTGTGTGGTTTTCATCAGGGACATCTAAGTTTTACTTTGGTCCAAACTTCCTTAGGGAATTTTGTAAAGAGAATGATTCTTCGATAAATAGGAATGAGATAAGTGATTTCTTTATGTCTCATCTATGTTGATTATTTACTTGGTATTTTTACTTCTGTCTCTACATTTATTTGTGCATCTATTATATTCATAAAATTACATAAACATTGAACTTTTTCAGCAATCTTTCATTTATAAAAAAATCAGCCTAAGCCCTTGTAACCAATACTTGTGGATTAGGAAACAATTTTTGATGGCTATAAACATAGGGTGATATTC
>JZKD02S1617904.1:66572-78274 GCA_000966675.3 Picea glauca
ATGATGTGATCCTTATTATTATAAGCTCTTGGTTTATCGATTTTATGAATTTTCTTGTTGCAATGTTTTATAAACTTTGATTACACATTATGCAACAAGCGCATGGGTAACATATAAGTCTGATTTCATATTGAATGGAAATAGTTTGAAGTTATGCAATGGCGCATTGGTTAAACATTTGGGTTTTGATTTAATGGTTTGAATTATTACTTGGCGCATGTTTAACTTTGGGTTTGATTTAACGTTGAACATTCATGGTTTCAAACCATAGATTGGCACATTGGTATATTATCCACTGTTTAAATCTTGGGTTGGCCGAATATTTTGGTTTATGTTATGATTGATTGAACAATGTTGTACCCTGTCATTACTGCTATGCATGGCGGTGGATAATCCCACCACCCTCACACGCGCACATTAATTTGCCTCCCCCTTTCATCGTTCTCAGCTGTTAGCCAAAACGATTATGCTCCTGTGTGTTTAATCCAAACCCTACCATGCACCCGCACCATGGATCTGGTCATAAGGGCTGAACCCAATGGTAGCCAGGAATTGTTGATGTTCGATGGTTCTTACAGTGACCTTGAGGAATTTGGATGGCTCCCGTTCATACGAAAGTTTGATGGTTATAACCCTACCGTGGCTCGACAATTCACATTAACCTTTGATGGTTGTCGAGCCAAGGTCGAGGATGTGCAATTGGAAATTAACGAGCAATTTCTCAAATTAGCCACTGGTCTACCTGTCACTGGGAAAATATGGTCAAAAAATTGCAAAGTGGAAGATGTCCTGTGGACATTTCTCTTCCAGTCACGAAGGGTGAGCTCCTGTGACAAAGGTTTGCCCGCAAATATGCTCAAGCAATGTTGGCACGACCTGCTGATGATAACCAAGCAGTTCATCACCTGCGAGGGCCGGTATGGTTTTGTTTTCTTGTACCACCTTCGGTTACTTATGGTTTTCATGGGATATGAGCTTAATATGCCTTACTACTTGCATAGGAGTTTGTTTAAAATGTCTAAAAGATACAAACGGAATTAGGCCGAAAGCAGCCTGTTTCACTTTGGGTTGATGAAAATGATTGTTGTGTGTCATTTGGGGTTGCACCGAGACTATTGGAATGATTTTCTTGTTTGAAATAATTTTGAGGACTCAAGCCTACCACAGGTTGACAAACCTGTGGTGAGCGAGAGCAAGTTGGCACCCCCTGTGCCTTACAGTGCTCTGTTACCTAAACCCCTACCCGACTCACCTATTGACCTACCCAATTCTATGACCAAACATGTGGAAACTACTAAACCCGTGGCCAAAAGGCCTAAAGACAAACCTACTGTGAATTCTAAAGGCAAAAAGAATGCCCGGTTAATCTCTCGCATGGCAAGAAACAAACCTAAAATCCCTGTCAACCCTGACCCTATTATGGTGAGTGAAGATTCTGACTCAGAGGTTGAACGTTACCTGGCAAGTGAGTATCCCTATTCAGAAGGTCTATGTGATAAACCCGCATATGATTTTGTGAAGAACCTACCACCTTGCTTACAAAATGACCCTAATTATCCAGGCATCAAAATGCCTTGTGAAACCCCTGTTGACTCGTCGAAACCCCCTCCTGCTCTAGCCGAACTAGCTACTCCACCATGTGATCAGTGTGGCTCATGGTTAGAAAGGTATTACCTTGATGTGCCAATGCCACAGTCCAAAATTCATGCTCTGGAGGATCAAGTTGCAAGGCTCACCAGTCAAAAGGCAAATATGCCATCCACTGATAAGAAACAACGAACGACAGGTTCGATTTTGTTTAAGAATGTGGAGTCGGCTATAGCGGTCGTCAATTCAAAATTGGCATAGCTCGAGCAACCTCACTGGTATGACTATCACCTGTTTATATGAAAAACTCATAAGCTCTGTTTACACCGTGGATTTGCTTTGTCACATAAGCATGCATTATCGTATATAATTTTGTTTTGATAAATCAAATTTCTTTTCCCGGATTAGTTTTGATTGGATTTGGTTTTGATTCGATTGGTCGTGGGATAGATTTGATTGTTTTAATTTGGATTCAATTGAATACTCTCTTGATTATTGAAGTTGTTAATATTTTTTCTAAACACAGACTATTTTTGGTATTCCAATTTTGAACATAGTCAATATCTCATTTCGAATTGGTTATATTCTATACGATATGGTTGGCAATAATGGTTAACTGTTGTGATTTTACATTCCATGTCTTTTGACCAATTCGAATACTATTATGTTATTGCATAACCAAAGTGCGAATAGATATGAATCGTAGCTGTTATACCCAACCAATCGATTCTCATTGTTTGACCATGTTATCAGTCCGATTCATATTGCAACAAATATATTGTTTAAATTTGTGATTATGCCCAACATTATGATTTGTTTCTATATTTGACTTAGTCACGATTCGATTCGATTCTTGCCCAGTTTATGATTATCACTTCTGTTGATGGTTGTGATTACTATTTTTGGTCATGTCTGTTGACTGTGTAACGCTCAACAATCAAAGTCTATGGAAAAATTTGGTTGATGTTGTTATGAATGTTTTATTTGACTATAATCGTAACAGTTTTTCCATATTGGCATTTGATTAAAACAATATGAATCTTATACAGAAGTAACAAATTGACTATGATTGTATTGATTATAATTACATCGTATCTTATACGATATGATTCACTGCTTAATTTTGTTTGGATATGAAATAGTTTGGTTACCATTTGATTCGATTTTATGGCAACTAAAAAATAGAGCATTCTTATCCTGTTTCGATTGCATCCTTTTCGATTTTGTTTAATTTGAATGATAAATTTGCTTGAACCATTAGTAATTTGATTTTAATGTTTATTAAAAGAAAATTAAATTGGATTGTTTTAAAAAATATTTCGTTTGATTTCTATCTGGTCTTGTATGCTATTTTAGACTAGCTACAGAATCAGATGATTCTGTAGCTGAGTTTGTAGGATCAATTTTTTATTGTTCTGTTGAGGAAATGTCTTTCTAATTGGTTATTTTTGGTCTATTGCAGATCAATTTGAAATGACAGTGGCCTTGATGAGCAGTTAGGGGATATTTCAAAGATTTCACTTGCATTTTGATTTCTTAGTTTAGTTGATTTTGGGATATCTCCCAGATTATGTAAAACAATTTGATATTATCCACAAGGAGGTTTTACCTTGTGAAGAGACTTATAAATACTTATCATTTTTGTAATAATGATCATCCTCATTCGTGGGAGAACAAGGATATGGAATTCTAATACAGACTGAAGCAGAATTTGGTGTTTTGTCACAGCTTTAGCTTCTCATTTTATCAATATTTTGTTTCATGTTGTGTATATCAATTTGTATATGGTTTATGACTACTTTAGCTATCTTGATCATGTGCAAATGATATAATTTTAATCATTGTAATCCATATATGGTTTCTTCCAAATGTATAAAAGACATAACAATTGTTAATTCAGTTTGTGAATGACAGGTTTATCTTCTTCGTGAATTGAATTATTTAATATGAGTTTTTGCATAATGGGTTTCTCTTATTGCAGAGATTTATACATCTTATAGTTGTTATGATTTTTTATGTCTTGTTTGTCCTGTAAACACTTCAAGGAGCAACACAGCCTATCATTTACAAGAATCTTACAGACTAACCGGTGCGAGTTTCCCTCCTCCGACCAGCTTAGAAGTTACCATACACAGGGCAGACTTGGAGCGTTTCCAGGTCAGTTAGTCTTTTGTTTACTGTTTTCATTAGTAGTTTAGTTCAAATATAAGTTTAGTTAGATTTGTAGAATTGATATATTAGATTGTTTAATTTCAGTAAATATATTAAATCATTTAATTTTAGTAGTTTTTATTTCTTATTCATAAAATATAAAAAAATAAAAAAAGATTCCTGGTTGTCTTAGGACAGCAAACACACGAGTTTTGCAGGTTTTAATTAAATCTGTAGGATGTTTATAATGTACATTTGTGAATAAGTAATATTGCAGCTTGTAATTAGATAGTTGATTTGAGTTATTATAATAGTAATTAGTAGATTGTATATAATAGTTAGAATAGTTATATTTAGTTTTAGTTAATTTAGTAGTTTGTTTTAATTAGAATAGTGTATTAGTTTAGTTTTAGTTAGTTTAGTTTCTTGTATTTAGTTTTAGTTTGTTTTATTAGTTTTATTTAGTTTTATTTGTTTTAGTTAGATTAGTTAGTTTAGATTAGTTTCCTCTTTGGTTTTCTTAGGAACTTAGAGCGGCCAACGGAGACGTTAAACCCGTCAGGGTGGTTCATTCCAAACGGCTTGGGTTATTTAGACAACCACGGACCGGTTCCACACTCTCAGTTGATGGACGGTCAATTTCGCCTATCAACAAATGGCGCTAGAAGGAGGGCCTGAACTTAATTAATGGCACGAGGCAGTCGCAAGACTCCTCCTCCACCTAATCACACCCCTATAGTGACTAGAAGCCGTTCACAAGATAATATTCCCCCTCAAACAACAACTACTTCAACCGAGGATCCACAGATCACAGTTGAGCCAACAACCCCTAATCCTACATGTGGTGATTTCCAAGAGATCGTTCGTCAATATCTTCTCAAAACACACAGTGTCTTAGCTAGTCTCAGGCAACCAAGCTGCCCATGGGGTCAACCTTTGGACTTCTACGATATCAGAGAACAGTTAGGTGATATAGACCTCACTGTGAATTCTCCAGATCCAAACACTAATCCTACTGCAGGAGGATCTGGGATACCTCCTTCACCACCTCCTTCATCTCCTTCCTCTTCTGGAGGAGATTCCTCTTCTGACGAAGGCAATCCACCTTCTCAGCCTTCCACACCCAATTCCTCAATGGAAAATCATAACAACCCTGCTAGACCCTGGTTGGACCAGGATGCTATAGTTGTACCTGGAGCCCAGCGCCCTTTACCTAAGCACCCGGAGAAATGGCTTCCTAATTTTGATCCCAATTCAAAACATATAGCTAAAGATCATATCAAAAAGTTTATGTTAGCCATCAGACTCCGTAATGTTGAACATGAAGACGTTGTCTTTAGGTTGTTCCCTTACACCTTTGAGGGTAATGTGTCCACTTGGTACTTTGCCCAATAGCCTCACACCATAGTGTCTTGGGAAAAGTTTGAGTCATGCTTTTTGGAAAAATTCAGAGATGGAAAACCTCCGGAAGTCTTAGTCATGGATCTTTCAAGCTTAAAAATGAACCCAAAAGAAAAAGTTAAAGATTTTAATCAAAGATTCCTAACTCTTAAAAATCAAATCCCTGTAGATTCTATGCCTGCTGAGAGTCTCGTAATAGCTTACTACACTAAAGCTCTACATCAAAGTATAGCTATTTGGGTTAAACGTTCTAAAAAGGCCACGTTGTTAGAAGCCTTTAAAGAGGCTACTCAGATTGAAAAAGATATACTTAGTCTTAAGGATTATTTTAGCAACAAAACTAAGACTGTTTCTTCTTCCAAAAAGAAGATTGAAATTCTCACCAGACCTCCACAAAACAAAACACAACCGGAAAACTCTGATTTGGAAAATTTAACCAAAGTTGTACAAAAATTGTCTAATCAAGTTATAGATTTAAAAAGGTCGACTGAGGAAGCCTCTTCAAGTAAAGGACCCTACAAACTTCCTTTCCAAAAGTCTTTTCTTGCCAACCGGCCTAATCCAAACCCCGAAGGCTTGAACCTAGAAAGTTTGCAATGCACTCTCCAGACAATTCTAGGAGCCCAAGATGACTTGATGCCTCCTGAAATGCCTCAAGAGGAAGTCGAGCAGGAAACAACTCAAGAAGAAGAGTCTTCTCCAAATATCTTTGGACATTTCTCAGACAACATCTTTCAAGCTAACCTCGAGACTGTTCACCCTTACAACACTAGGAGTAAAACAACAAACAAACCTCCTGCCGAGAACACTACAACTTTACCTCCAAATCCATCTAAATCAGTAGAAAATAAGCAAAGTAATGCTGGCCCTAAATTAGATTATGATGTTGTTGAAGATCTTAAAAAATTATGGGCTAACATTTCTATTTATGAGTTGTTGAAATTTCCATTTTTGTTGCAGAAGATGTTGTAAAATATTTTAGACAATGGCAAGAATGGTAATTCAAATGGTAATAAGGTTGTGCAAAGCAAAGTTCCACAGAAGACTTCCACAAAAAATAATCCCGATCCTCAAGATAAAGGAAGCCTTCCTGTACCACCTGTAAATAATGTAAATAACACAAGTAATGTAGATAAAGTAGCATTAGAAACCACGAGTAAGAAACTGCAAGCTACAACTCTAAGTACTCGCAAGAATGTACCTCCTTTTCTCTTAACTTTCGAAATCTTCAACAGAAATGTGCATAATTGTATGGTTGACTCAGGAGAATCATCAAATGTGATGCCTTGGTCAGTCTGCCAAAAGATTAACGCTGAAGTAGAACCATCTTCTTTGAAAATCATACAACTTGATCGAATAGATGTTAAAGTTATAGGCGAACTGACGCTTGACAGGAAGTGCACAGATTTCAAGGAACACAGATGTGCACGTTGCGCACTATGCGCATGATAGCCTTTGTTACTTTGTGCATTATGCACCCTCTATGCACCTGTGAGAACTACAACCTGTGCATAAGTTCATTTTTTTTAAATTGTAATGGTTTTTATGAGTGGTTTGAGGTCACATTGCCTTCAGATTATAATTTCATGCACTTTGTACAGAAATCACACTTCATTTAGAGTGATTTCTCACAAGGAAGGTTAGCTAACATAAGCACATAGGGGTAAAAAGAATCATAATTCTTCTCTTTTCTTTGTTGCCACATGGATGGCTCATTTGGCATGTAAAATTTTGAGTTAAAGTTATTTCTTTTCCAAACACACTTAACTAATTTGGGAGTAGAAATCAATTGTAACCCTCAAGTATGCTCTTACCCCTCACCCTAGTGTGATATCGAAAATCATAAAAGGTGGTTGAAAGGAAATTTCATCTCCCTTAAAAAATCATTAGGAGAGGACAAAACCCCCCTAGGGTACCTCTTAGTTTTGGAAAGAATATTAAAGTTTTATAAGGGACCATACATGCCCACATGTTTTCAATCTTAGGATAGTTTTTAAAAATATTTCTTAGTTTAGAAAACACTTAGGAAAGTTTAAAAGATCAAGTAGCAGGCCCATACATGCCCACATGTCTACAATCCTAGGATAGTTTTCAAAAGCTTTCTTAGTATAGAAAACATTTTAAGGAGTTTAAAGTATCAAGTAAGGACCCATATGTCCACATTTCTAGTTCTTTAGGGCTTTAAATATTACTCAAGGTTGTGCCAAAGAAACATAGTAAGCTAAGTAACGAATATTTGTAAGGACCACATGAAGTCCAGATGCTGCAATATTACACCTAACTTATTAAAAATCTTTTGCACACATTTCACTTTCTTTCACACAAAGCTACTCCTCACACACATAATTTATATTAGAATAATGGAGGTCAAAGTAATCTTTCTTTTTAAGTACCCACAAGTACTTCAAAGGAATTTTGAAAGATCCAACTACTTCTTTGGAAATTATCCACACTCATTTAATTCAAATGAGATTGGTCTGTAACCCCAATCTCTCAGCTCACCACATCTATTTTTTTTTTTTAAATGCACTAAAGTTTCCTCCACAAGAGTTGCCAAAATGATTTTTTAGTCTAAGTAGGATCTCAGGGGTAGGCATCCAAAAAAACCCCCGTTATCGGATTCTCACATTTTGAAACAATAGAAGTTTAGAATAGGGATCCTTCAAAATCCTCCAAGTCAAATGTTCCTATACCATGAGGCAGGGAGATTCCCATGAAGGGTCGAAGGCTGAGGTCTGGTTGTTATGTGCATCCCTCCTTGAGTCACCCAACTCTTGTGAGGGCATCCAGCTCGTGACCCATTTCTTATGCCAAAAATCTTAATGTTTCACTTTGACCGAGGTACTTAGTGGCCCAACTTAGGATATCTACACAATTATTAGTTGTGGGATACAATTTCACCCTGGTCCAATTTTGTGTGGCTATTGGGAAATATCACCATCTCTTTCGAGATGTGCACCCTCTACCCCTCAATATAACTGACTACTGCAACCTTCACTAGTTCCTCTTTCGATGGCTTCAGACCCCACTATCGAGTGCTATTGGAAGGCTCAGTGCTAAATCGAGAGTAAGGACGATAAGAATTTTAGGACAAGAGATTTTATTTTTTGTTTCCCCCACATGGACAAAATCCACCTATCCACGTGCTTGTTTATTTTTTAGTTAATGTATGATGTTCATTTGATTACAAGCAATTGTGAGTTATACTATGTTGTGAAGGTCAAAAATATAAAATCGCTTGTTCATTTATTTCTCTTATCACCATTTTCACACATTCACTTTGCTAAGTCAGAACCATAGTGGAACCACAAAATCCTCATTGTTCTAGACACTTGCAGAATCTCTCTCCTATTTTAGGAGGAGTCCCTAGTGTTGGCACCTCACCGACTCAACCATATCACACCCCCATGAGTGCTACTATTTTGGGCTTATCTTTACTTGGTTCCACTTTGCTTGGGTCAAATACCTAAGGATATCCATCTATTGGTTCTCTTTCATAAGGAGGTGAGATTCAAACTTCTTTTCAAGGAAGAGGTACACACCCACCAAATCCCTCTCAAGGGATAGGTACATTACCTACACACACGATGGTTGGAACTAATCCTCCACCAAATCCCCCTTTTCCATACTTGGCATTCCTCAACATTCCTGATTTAACCAAACTCATGAATGATCCCATTTTACATGATGCCACTTGCCCCGATATGCCTACGAAATTGCCTTCAGACATTCCAAAGTTTAAAGTAAAACCAAGGGAAGACCCCGCAAACCATGTTATGACCCTCCACTTATGGTGCTCTTCAAACAAAATCATGGATGATTTCATCCTCTTGAGGTCATTTCAACGAACTCTTACTGGTTCACCAACCAAATAGTATGTGGACGAAAAATTAGGGTCCCATGTGACCTTTGAGTCATTGGCCGAGACCTTTTTGTCCTTCTTCCAATTACCAGTTCGTCATGACACTGGTTTAGAACTTCTCTATGAGTTCAAGAAAACCATTTCTATCCATATCATTTACCACATCCATGAGTGACAGTGACGACGTAGTTTGTGTAAAGCAGAAACCACCAAAGAACAATGTCTCGATTGGTTTCTCAAGTCACACGTCCCTATGATTGCCAAGGACGTAGCATCCACTTTTCCTCAATCAGAAGAGGAGGCCATCAGAAAGGCCTAGAAATTTTACCTCATATATGCTCAGTCAGGTTACTTGTACACAATACTTCTTGATGCACCCAAACCCCTACCATTTGGCCAGGACAAACCTAGGTTTTCTCATGTTGCGGATGGGTTGATTGGTTTTATGACACATCTCAACCCTTAAGGCCACCCATAACCTACTTATGGTGCAAATAAATATCCATGACCATATGGAGGGACATCTTATTACCCTCCTCCCACTCATAAATAATCATATCCTTTTGTTCCCTCTCAGCCGCTGGGGGGACCCCCACTCGTACCCATGATGCACCCGATCTCTCAACCAAGTATGAGTTCGCCCCCAACCCCTGAATATAACCCCAATAGTGGTGGAAGTACTTAAACTTAATACACACCATATGGATCGTCTCCACAAAGCAATACATATTTTCCATTTCTTGGTCCCCCCCAACAAGTTGTGCCTCCACCAGGGCAACCAAAGTGTTAATTTTGTTCAACTCTCTCCCATTCAACGGGATCATGATTTTAAACAGTTGAATATGGAAAATCCATCCCATCAACTGAATAATTCCAAAAAGAAAGGAAAAAACTAAAACAATAACAACATGGGAACCAAAGGAAATAAACCCCAACAAAATTGTCCTATTGGGGGAAATCAGAATCAAGGCAACCAAAACCCCTAAGGGGGCAACAATAACAATCATCCAGGACAAGGGAGTAACAAAAACCTTAGAACTAACTTCCCTTGTGCTCTATTTGGTGAGTATGGACATTGTACTCACCACTGCCCCAAAATTGGTGATTACAAATGGATGAAAGAATCCATGAACACACAACGCCCTCCAGCACCACCTACCCCTCAGCAAACTCCACAAAATTATTTGCAATCACCACCTCCAGTCACTTTGCAAAATGTTATTCCACACCAAGGTGTGATGAATACAAAACAAGAGAAAAACTCTGCCCCACCACAAATGGGGAAATATCAAAACCCAGGCCCCAATCAAACTGGAAATCTAGTCGATCGCAATATCCTCCATGCTAGTGAGGAAGGCATTCTTCTACAAACACACATTCGTTAATGCAGAGTCCCTCCCGACTCTAACCTAACCACTTCAGGTACAAATCCTAATACCTCTGGACAACCATTGATGATCCAACACCCTAACATTGAACCCAATCCCCATATACCCTGCATACCTTTATGACAGAATGTACATAACCCTCATTCTAGGGTCGCCCATAACTACAGTTTGGTCGATGATTTAGCATAATCCCTTGCAGCCATGTTTGTGTTGGAGGTCCTCCAAACCTGTCCATCATAGCGCAAATATTTTATTTCTGCCTTGGGGGCAGTCGACCCAGTTGATACTCGACTCATCACCTTTTATCTAGATAATGGAGAACCATGCCTCCCCGCCCTGGTAGCTTTTCAAATACCAGATAATATCTGGAACATCACAGTTCATTGGTGTATCATCAATGAAGGTGCATCCACATGCATCATATCCAAATTTGTATGGATGAAAATCAAATCACCTGAGATAGTACCATCTGCCATTACCCTGAGAGCTTATGACAGTCGACCATCATCCCTGAAGGGATCTTCCAAAATTTCCTCATATAACTTGGGGGAAAAACCATCCCGATTGACATTGAAGTTATCGACACCCAATTTGATTACAATATATTGTTCATGCATAGCTACATGTATGCTATGAAGGTTGTAGCCTCTTTTGTGTTTCATACGATGATGTTCCCCCATAACAGGAACATCGTCACCATCAACAAACTTACACATTACAAGACTAATAATTATGCCAACATTGATAACATTCTCCCCCTTGTCCTCACTAGCTCAGATGATTTTTCAGTAATAGACATGGTTCTTGGAATATTCAAGGACCCATCCTTGTTAGGGACTTATCATGGAGCACCACCTCTCCTAAACTCACTTATTTCAACACAAGTGTGTGTAGTTTCCTCTAACGAAATAGATATCGAAGGTGATACTCCTCTCACTGAGGCCCCTCTCCACATCAAAGTTCCACCAGTCGACAAACTTCTACCTCAGGAATTCCCTGAAACCACCACCAAACCACTTGTCCTGGATTTCCCCCCCCCCCTCTAGGGGAAAATCCCAATTTGGGAGACAGTCCCCCAAGCTATTACCCAAATCCCCTTCTTCTTCGCCCACCTGGAGTCCAATCATTGCAGGTAATTGTTACTCTCACCCTTCCCAACATGGTTCTTTCCATCCCTATATGGTATCTCCATCCACCTGCTATGGTTCCATCACCATCTCTCCCTCCTCAGACAGAGTGACTACCAATGCATATCCCAGTACAGGATCCTTCCACACCACCCTCACCCCAAAATGGCAGCAACACCACAACCA